>JBBPBX010067396.1:7186-19415 GCA_038048925.1 Garcialebias charrua | reverse complement strand
GCTAGTCCAGCAGTACGCAGGAATAATTCTCTGTACGCTCTGTGTAGGGAGCAAGCTCACCTCTGGTTGAGCGATGAAGCAACAGAGAAGTCCCGCGAAGAGAGGTAGTTCAGGTTTAAGCGAGGTGAATGGCAAAAAAAGAGAAAGATGGATGGACGTCAGCGGCTTAAATACCCAGAGGGCGGGGCCTCTGGCGCAATGCTGACACCCTAGCCATAAAGGCATGAATGTATCCCTTCAGGTAATCGCGCGGGGGCGCAATTCCCATAGCATATGTTGCACCGAGAGAACATGACTGAAAGGGAGCGGTTAAGCTCAGGAACCCTTGTGCTATAATGTCAGCTAAGAAATAAAAATTTTCTCAGCAAAGAAATAATAGTTTTTACCGTGTTATCTTGTAAAGTCCTTCCATGCTGGCTCGCTTCTGTGGCCGCCATTTTCAGCAGGGCAAATGAGGCGCTGACGCGCTGCGTAGCAGTGACGCATAATAGATGCGTCTTATAGGGCGAAGCGTGTTATTTATGGATATTTTCAATATATTGACAATAATTGGACAAAGCGGGTTATACACAGAAGCGTGTTAAATGCCGAAAAGTACGGTAACTCGTTCCACAGTCTTGGGCATGCAACAGAGAAGGCCCTGTCACCTCTGCACTTGAGATGGGTTCCTGGAACTGTGAGGAGCAACTGGTCTGCTGACCTGAGAGAATGTGGTGGGACATATGGCTGGAGCAGATCAGTAAGATAGGAGGGGGCAGAGCTGCTTAGTGATTTATAAACATACAAAAGCATTTTGAATTGGATTTGAAGGTGAACCGGAAGCCAGTGCAGGAATGCCAAAACAAGTCTAATGTGCAGTCTTTTGCTTGTGCTGGTTAAAAATCGGGCTGCCGCATTCTGTACCAGTTGAAGTCTAGATCTGACAGATATAAAAAAGGAACGAGTTGCAAAAGTCGAGCCTGGACGTAATGAAAGCAGGTTATTTTTGGACCACATGGGCTTCAGCTTAGACAGCCGCCTCAGCAGGAAAAAGCAGGATATAACAATC
Organism: Garcialebias charrua; assembly: GCA_038048925.1. Classification (NCBI taxonomy): domain Eukaryota; kingdom Metazoa; phylum Chordata; class Actinopteri; order Cyprinodontiformes; family Rivulidae; genus Garcialebias; species Garcialebias charrua. Next base: position 18,367 of record JBBPBX010067396.1, on the reverse strand, counting down.
ATATTTACATGATTGTTGAGTTTCAAAGAAGGGTCAAGTATCACTCCCAGATTAGTGACTCTTTAGCCGCTTACGCATTGGCCGGCCCTCCCCGGCTCTCCCAGCTTCTAACCCGGGTTCGGAGTCTTCGCATTTACCTTTTCCGCCCGGGATCCACCCTTGTTCTGGAACCATCTTCACCGTGGTTCTTATCGGGCCGAGCCCGACAGGGCTAGTTTCAGCTCTCATTTGATTCGTTGTTTGCAGCAGGGGCGGGACTCATTCAAACAACCTCAGCGCGAGGGTTGAATTTCATTCAAATTTAACTACAGAAACGAGAAACCCCTAAAACAATTGTTAGCTGAATTAGTGTTTCTGAGTTAAATTTTTGTTAATAACTGATCACAAATCAGCTTATGTTACAACGTAAATAACACGAAGCGCACACCCATTTCCGCCTTTCAGCGCGACCTGAATGTCATTAAACAGCATTAAACAATAACTAATATTGTCTAACTGTTGCGCGCATTCAGGGTTTTAAAATATAACGAATAATCTCTAACTTTTACGTGCAGCTAAAATGTCAGGAGGAGTGATTGCTATATGGGCAAGTTGGACACCTGAAAATTCAGTCTGTTCGGATAGCACAACGAGTAAATGCGTTAACGTTTTGACCGGGAGAAGTGGGTTCGCTTCCAGCCTGGGACAAAGTTATTTTACTTTTTTTTTCTCTTTATTCACATTTTCTTTTAAATAAAAAGGAGTTTGTTTGCAAACTCCTTTTTAGTTAGAGATTATTCGTTATATTTTAAAACCCTGAATGCGCGCGCAACAGTTAGACAATATTAGTTATTGTTTAATGCTGTTTAATGACATTCAGGTCGCGCTGAAAGGCGGAAATGGGTGTGCGCTTCGTGTTATTTACGTTGTAACATAAGCTGATTTGTGATCAGTTATTAACAAAAATTAAACGCAGAAACACTAATATATATATATCCAGCTAACAATTTTTTTTTTGCCGAGTCTCCTCTCTTAAAACACGAACACTCCACCCACGTGAAGAGAGCACCCCACCCACTTCCAGAGAACTGCCCACCCACTTCAAGGCGGCTTTGCGGCAAATGCGTAATGAACGCGGGTGGCCCAGAGACACCCAGGGGAGCTCCGGGCCACTGAGGGCTGGCCAATGCGAAAACGGCTTTTGTTTCACTGATGGTACCAGGACGGACAGGTCGATGCAGTGGTTGATGATTGTGTCATTGGGAGGAACAACATAACTTCAGACTTCTTCTCGTTGAAACTCAAGAAATTTAAAGCCATCCAGTCTCTGATGTCAGCCAGGCAGTCCAGTAACAGTTGAATAAAGCGAGTAATGTTAAGTCTGAGGGGGAAGTAAATTTGGCAGTCGTCGGCATAGAAATGAAGAGCTATGTTGTGTTAACGGAAAATAGCACCTAGTGGCAGCAGGAATAAAGAAAATAAAATAGGACCGAGGATGGACCCCTGTGGTACCCCCCATTTAAGTGCTGCTGAGGCTGAACTAAAATCTTTGATGAAGTCACAAAGGAACCTGTCAACAAGGTAGGATCTAAACCATTCGAGGGCTGACCCTGTGATGCCCACCCACTGCTCCAACCTCGCAATGAGGATCTCATGGTCAATCGTATCAAAAGCAGATGTGAGGTCCAGTAAGAGAAGGGGCACAGAATCACCAGTGTCTGTGAATAGGAAGATGTAATTAAAAACCTCAAATAGAGCAGTTTCAGTGCTGTGGAGAGGTTTAAAGCCAGACTGGAATAGCTCTAAGATGGTGTGATCCTCTAGAAAGCATTTCAGCTGGGCCTCCACTATTTTTTCTAGTAGTTTAGCGACAAAAGGGAGTCTGGAGACAGGCAGGAAGTTATACATGACTGAGGGGTCAAGGCAGGGGCGGCCGGCCAATAGGGGGTGCTAGTGCGCAGCCCCACTGGAACTTCTGGACCATTTTAATAATAATAATAATAATAATAATGAATTCAGTTTATAACGCACTTTTCATTAATGAAAATCTCAAAGTGCTACAAAGTGCAACAGAATTAAATGTCAATAAAACAAGTAATAAAACAAGTAAAATCAATAACAGTATCAAACTAAGATCAAATGTAGAATCATGAGGAGGTAGAGTATGCTCGGTTGAAAAGAAAGGTCTTCATGCCGCTCTTAAAGTCAACCACAGACTGTGGGGCTCTCAGACAGTCAAGGGCGAGATACACTCGAGCGTCCTCACGATACGCCTATACGCAGCGTACGTACGCTGTGGCAAAAGCGTAGCCCCGCGTAGCCCCTCAGGGCATGTACGCGCAAAAGTATTTTTTTACTACGCATACGCGATGCGCATACGCGATGCGCGGTGTCTGACCTAAACTTCCCCGGCGCCGGACTGTTTTGTATGTTACACAAATGAAATAAATTCCCCTTCTTTATCGCTGATCGGGCCTTTTCTTTTGTTTTTTTGCCTAAAGTCAAGTAACCGCTTCTTCCTCCGTTCACTCGATGAATGAAATGAATGAATTCAGGTCCTACCTGGGTGCGCGATGTTTTATATATTCCCTGGTGGGCTGTGTGCTGCAGGAAAAGCACTCCCTGTTATTATTTTTATTTCTGAGAGAACTTTTTATAACATATATAGTAGAAAGACCGTATCAGAACACCGCAGAAGTCTGAGCGAGCTGCTCATGATGCATTCTCGAGGTTTCACTTTGAGCTGACTGAAATCTGTCAATCATTTCAGTAGGCGTGTCAGTAAGTGACCAATCAGTCCCCTCCGTGCTCAGCTGCTCATATTACAACAAGGAGAACGCGAGCGTTTGAAAGCTGATAGTTTCTGAAAGTATAGAAGCAAAAACGTACGCTCCGTATACCCGCGTATACGCGCGTATACGGAGTCTGCTTCAGTGTATCTCGGCCTTCAGGAAGAGAGTTCCACAGGCGGGGGGCAGCCACACTGAAAGCCCGGTCTCCCATGGTCCTTAATTTGGTTCTCGGAATGTGAAGGAGATTACTGTTCTGTGACCGCAGCGACCGGGTGGATGAGTATGGAATAAGAATATCCTTCAGATAATCTGGTGAAGCTCCATGTAAGCATTGATGTGTAATGAGAGCAGTTTTGTACTGAATTCTGTAGGCGACAGGAAGCCAATGAAGGTTATGGAGAATGGGCGTAATATGTTCAAATTTACGAACTCTCAACAAGATCCTTGCTGCACTGTTTTGAATATATTGAAGTTTCTGAAGGTTTTTGCCAGGGATTCCAATAAACAGGGAGTTGCAGTAGTCGAGCCTGGAGGAGACAAAAGCATGGACGAGCTTCTCAGCATCGGAAAAAGTTAGGGATGGGCGAAGTCTGGAGATGTTTCGAAGATGGAAGAAGCAAGTTTTAAACAGATGCTTAATGTGATTTTCAAATGTAAGATTGGAGTCCATTTTTATTCCAAGATTAGTAACAGAGGTGGAGAGGGGGATGTCTTGTCCAGAAAAGGAAAGTGTTGTTATAGTAGATGTTTGTACCTGGTGAGGGGTGCCAATCAGTATGGCCTCAGTCTTGGAGCAGTTTAATTGAAGAAAGTTCTGATTCATCCATGCCCTAATTGCCTCCAGGCAGGCAGAGAGGGCAGTGAGTGAAGATGGAGATGACAAGGTGGAAGATGAGGATGCTCCAGTCCTGATGTAAAGCTGTGTATCGTCGGCATAACAGTGAAAAGAAATGTTGAACTGATTAATAATTTGACCTAAAGGCAGCATGTAAAGGGAAAACAGCAGGGGCCCCAGAACTGACCCCTGAGGGACACCACAGGAGACACAGACTGTCTGGGACGTGGCGTTGCCAAGACTAACACATTCCAGCCTATTGGAGAGGAAAGATTTGAACCAGTCCAGGACGGTGTCGCAGAGACCGACCTCTACATGAAGACGGTGGAGGAGGATACTATGGTCCACAGTGTCGAAGGCTGCAGTGAGGTCAAGGAGGACAAGGATGGAGGGAGAGCCAGTGTCAGCAGCCAAGAGGACATCATTGGTAACTCTCAGCAATGCAGTCTCTGTACTGTGAGCTGCCCTGAATCCAGACTGGAACTTCTCATACAGGGAGTGTTGTTGTAGGTGGTCCTGCAGCTGAGCAGCAACAGCTTTTTCCAGCACTTTAGACAGAAAATGGAGGTGTGAAATTGGGCGGTAATTAGAAAAAATGTAAATTTTACATTGAAAACTTGTTTTTTTTTAAATAAAAATGAAATAATAAAATAAAATATTTCGAAATATATGCATATATGTTGTCAGTTGTGTAGGATAAATATTTTATGAGTAATGGTGAGTTATATTGTTTGTTTCAAAAATTGTTTTCTGATTGGTGACGTATTTCCTGTTTTGGGGCGCATGGATCTTTACCAGACTGTTGTTATAAATGGCGCATGCGCAGTTATTCCACAATGCTACAAAACAATGGGAAGATGCTGGGAGCAGTTTTCACCGCCCTGGACAGTCCAACGTGAGCTTTACCTACCGATCGCGTGTTTCCGGCCGTTTATTATTATTTTTTTTTTTTAATTTTTTCTGGAAAATGAGCCATGCAGTGACAAGCAGGCTGGCTCAGGTAAGTTTTCAATCATTGAAAGACCTTTATCTAATGTCTATTTGCATTTCTGACTGATATGCCTCTCTAATTTTAGATGGCTGTTTGTGAAAAAAGCCTTCAGCTGACTGTTTATTCTAAAAGTGGCAACTGGTGAGTTTGTTTTTGGAGCTAGCATGCTAATGCTAGCCTTTATCTAATGCTTATATTATTATATTACCATTCCTGACTGATATCCTCTCCACTTTTAGGTGGCTCTGTTTGTGATAAAAGCCTTCAGCTGACTGTTTATTCTAAAAGTGGCAACTGGTGAGTTTGTTTTTGTCTTTGTTTGTTTGTGGAGTTAGGTTGCCAGCGCAGGTTATTGTACAGTATTGGACTCTGATGGCTACATTTATTTTAATTTGCTTATAAAAATGATCAAACATTAATAATTTTATATTGTAGCATGTGAAGAAGGAGAAACAAACTGATCTGCAAGCAGTTGCCTTTAATCCTTCGAGCGTCAAAACCAGAAACAGAATGAATGAAATCACACACGAACATCTCTTCTTCTCTCCCCCTGGGGAAACCTGGGGAACCACTCGCTGGCTCCTCCTACTGGGTGAGAGAGATTACCTTACTCATACACCACACAGCCTCCCCCCGAACACCCAGAAGGGCAAATACAAAACATATCAGTCTCTCACAGGGGGCCTAATCAACCTGCCGAACCGACTGCGTCGACTCGGGGGCGGAGAAACAGCTGGCACCCGTGCAGGAACAACATTTTGCGCCACAGGTGGAGGAACACAGTTGGGGGGAGAAAACGGAAGATGGGGTCGAGCAGGAGGGCGGCCGCGTCTAGGAACCTGAGCCGGCAACACCTCTTCATCAGCCAACACATAGGCTGGCTTCAGGCGGTCCACTGTAACCAGCTCTCTACGCCCACCCATGTCTAAAACAAAACTTTTCGCGCCCCTTTCGAGCACCCGAAACGGCCCGTCATACGGAGGCTGGAGGGGCGAACGGTGGGCGTCACGTCGCACAAAAACAAAACGGGCAGACTGGAGTGCTGTGGGCACAAACGCCTGCGGGAAACAATGGTGCACAGGACCCGGAACCAAAAGACTACTCTGCGAATAGGGGTCCACCGCTTCGGGGAACCGTGGAGCGGCAGCGTCTAACAAAAACTCCCCTGGGATTCGTAAAGGCTGACCAAAAACCAACTCGGCTGATGAAGCGTTGAGGTCCTCCTTAGGAGCTGATCGCAACCCAAGCAGCACCCACGGCAAACGCTCCACCCAGCCAACGTCTGTTAGCGCAGCACGTAACGCCGCCTTAAGAGACCGATGGAAACGTTCAACCAACCCGTTAGCCTGAGGGTGGTAGGCGGTAGTGCGATGCACCTGCACCCCCAAGGAGCGCGCCATCTCGGACCAGAGCCCTGAAATAAACTGGGGACCTCTGTCTGAAGTGATGTCCGAGGGCACACCAAAACGGGCAACCCAAGTGGAGAGGAACGCACCAGCCACGTCGGAGGTAGTTGTGGAAGAAAGAGGAACGACCTCCGGCCACCTGGTTGTGCGGTCGACCACTGTAAGCAGGTGTGTGAAACCCCGTGATGGGGGCAGGGGACCAACTAAGTCCACATGCACGTGGTCAAAACGGAGGCTGGAGGGACGAACGGTGGGCGTCACGTCGCACAAAAACAAAACGGGCAGACTGGAGTGCTATGGGCACAAACGCCTGCGGGAAACAATGGTGCACAGGACCCGGAACCAAAAGACTACTCTGAGAATGGGAAATGGTTCCAGTGGTGCCTTAGTGTGCCGGTGCACCTTGGCACGCTGACAAGCCACGCAAGCCGCTGCCCAACTCCTCACCTCTCTGCGTAAACCAGGCCACACAAAACGTGCGCTGACTAGTTTCACAGACGCGCGCACACCTGGGTGCGAGAGAGAGTGAACAGAGTCAAAAATGCGGCGGCGCCAACCTGATGGAACCACTGGGCGTGTCCGGCCTGTGGAAACGTCACACAGGATCAAAGGACCGCCCTCTCCCAATTTGACCTCCTCTAGCTTAAGCCCTGAAACGCCGGCACGAAGGGCAGTTATATCAGCGTCTCCCGGTTGGTCAGCGGCCATGGCAGAAAAATCTACCCCGAGGAGCACAGGACAAACGAGCACCCGTGACAGACAGTCTGCCACTGAGTTGGATTTTCCAGCCACATGGCGGACGTCCGTTGTAAACTCTGAAATGGCCGCCAAGTGCCGTTGCTGACGTGCTGACCAGGGCTCCGAAACTTTAGACATTGCAAACGTGAGTGGTTTGTGGTCCACATAAGCCGTAAATGAACGACCCTCCAGCAAAAAACGAAAATGCCGTGTAGCTAAGAATAGCGCCAACAACTCGCGGTCAAAAACGCTGTACTTGCGCTCGCAGTCCCGCAATTTACGGCTGAAAAATGCCAACGGCTGCCATGCGTCGCCAACGCGTTGCTCTACAACGGCCCCCACAGCTATATCTGAAGCATCAGTTGTCAACGCAATCGGGGCCTCTGAATCTGGATGGGCTAGGAGTGCCGCACTAGCTAACGCGGACTTAGCACCATCAAAAGCAGTGATCCGGTCCGGGGTCCAAACCACTGTGTCAGTCGCCTTCCTCGAGCGCAGGGCCTCGTAGAGAGGCTGCAGGAGATGGGCTGCATTGGGAATGAACCTGTTGTAAAAGTTCACCATGCCTAAAAACTCCTGCAACTTTTTAACCACCAGAGGACGTGGGAACTCTGCCACCGCCTGCACCTTGGCAGGCAATGGAACTGCACCCTGCGCGGAAATTCGATGACCTAAAAAATCGATCACCGGTAAACCAAACTGGCACTTAACCGGATTAATGATCAAGCCATGTGCATCCAAGCGCTGAAAATTTTCTTTCAGGTGCAACAGGTGCTCCTCGGTTGACGAGCTGGCCACCAAAATGTCGTCCAGATAGACAAACACAAAATCGAGGCCACGTAACACGGAGTCCATCAGCCTTTGAAAAGTCTGTGCTGCCCCCTTTAGTCCAAACGGCATGCGGAGGAACTCAAAAAGCCCAAAGGGGGTGATTACTGCAGTTTTAGGTACATCGCTGGACTGCACTGGGACTTGATGGTAGCCGCGCACCAGATCCACCTTAGAAAAAATGGAAGCACCCGACAACCGAACAGAAAAGTCCTGAATGTGCGGAATGGGGTAGCGATCAGGCGTCGTCACGTTATTTAAACGGCGAAAATCGCCACATGGGCGCCACGACCCGTCTGCTTTTGGTACCATGTGAAGGGGGGAGGCCCACGGGCTGTTAGAGCGTCTAACAATACCCAACCTCTCCATGGTACCAAACTCCTCTTTAGCGATGGCCAGTTTAACAGCGTCGAGGCGGCGTGCACGTGCGAAAACGGGCGGTCCCGTAGTAGGGATGAAATGCTCGACCCCGTGTTTAGTTTCTGAAGAGGAAAAAGCAGGTGTAGTTAAAGAGGGGAATTCTGCCAACAAACCTTGAAAAACATCTCCTGAAACTAAAACATTAGCATGAGTTAGCGGCCCAGCCCCCCCAGACACACATGGGAAAGTTGCAAAAGTTACAGCGTCAATAAGTCTGCGGTTAGCAACATCTACTAACAGTCCATGAGCACATAAAAAATCTGCACCGATAATAGGAACAGTCACTGAGGCAACAACAAAATCCCACTCAAACTCACGACCATGGAAAGAAACTGTTGCCCGTCTAGTGCCAAAAGTTCCAATGGGAGAACCGTTAGCAGCAGTTAGCAGTGGGCCACCGCCTCGGCCTGCTAATTCAGGTCCAACAGGGTGGACCAAACTCTTCTGGGAACCAGAGTCAACCAGAAAACGACGTCCTGACAGGGAGTCTGTGACGAAGAGCAGCTCACCTCGCTCGCCAGCGCCCACAGCTGCTACTGAGCGCCGGCTTCCTCGTTTCCCGACACCCATGTGCATGGTGGGATGCAACGCTTGGCCTTGCTGCCGAACCTCCGGTGGTAGAAACAAAGGGAGCTCCCCCGCCGAGTTCGCGCGCCAACAGCTGAAACCACCGCCGGCTCCTCCACCTCCGTCTGCTCGGGCTCCACCGACGTACTCTGCACCGCGAACCGTCTGGTAGCCAGCAGGACCCGGTCCGCCTCCTCCGCCAAACCCCGGTAATCACCGGTAGATAAACAAGGGGAATTAGCCAAAGTAGCCCTCACTTGCGACGGAAGCTGGCGCAGGAAAATGTGAGGGAAAAGGAAACCCCCGTCGTCTGAACCAAGTAGCGACAGCATTTTGTCCATCATGTTCACAGCCGTGCCGTCACCCAAACCAGGCAGGGAAAGCAGTTTATCAGCCCTCTCAGTTGAAGTCAAAGTGTACCTTCGAAGCAGAAACTCTTTGAGGGCGCCATATTTGCCCACGTGTGGCGGGTCGCGCAGCAGCGGCATGGCTTTGCGGGTTGACTGCATATCCAGAGCTGACACGACCAAGAAGTACCTGGTTTCATCTGCGTTCACGCCTCGGAGGCGAAAGAGTGCCTCGATGTGCTGGAACCACGAAACCGGGTCACTCTGCCAGAACTCCGGGAGCTTAACACTCGCTGCGGGAGCAAAGTCGGCTGGGTTCGGCTGCAACAGCTGGGCAGACGTCGCGGTAGCGGGGTCCGACGAAGAAACAACATCCTCGTTTGGTTCTGACATATTTCACGCGGGGTCACCACTGTAGCGTGTGAAGAAGGAGAAACAAACTGATCTGCAACCAGTTGCCTTTAATCCTTCGAGCGTCAAAACCAGAAACAGAATGAATGAAATCACACACGAACATCTCTTCTTCTCTCCCCCTGGGGAAACCTGGGGAACCACTCGCTGGCTCCTCCTACTGGGTGAGAGAGATTACCTTACTCATACACCACAATATACTAAATGTCACTTGTGGTGTTTTACTATTTCTTAACACTGTATTGATCTGGAGAATGAAAACAAAGTCTCTTGCAAGTAGAAATGTGTAATCTCACTTATTTTCCTTTCTATATTTTATATATAATTTATTTATTCTTTTATATATATTTTTGTTTGTTTTTTGTTGTTTTAGTGAGTCAAATTGGCTCTTCTCATCCTGAGCATGTAATTGTTCTGTTGACCTTGTACAGTATTAATCTGCATTTGATAAAAAAAAAAAACTACAGTATATGAACTTGGGAATTTTTTTTTTTCATTTTGGAGAAATAACCCCTCCTGGTGGACATTTCAGGAACCGCCACTGTGTCAAGACTAGTTTTTATCAGGAGAGGTTGGACAGTAGCATGTTTAAAAGATAATGGCACCACACATGAAGCTAAGCTGCTATTCACAATGGCAAGAAGAGGAGGGCCCAGAACAGGAAGTCGGGGGGGACGACGTTAAAGGGGAAATCAGATGGCTTCATGTTACACATGACCTGCTTCAGAGAAGTCAGAGAGATGGGCTCAAAGTGGTCAAGAACAGCTACACAATGAGATGGGATGGACAGATCATGAGCAGGTGGAGAGAAGAGTGCCCGGGTGTTTTAAACTTTTTCTGAAAATAAATGGAGGAAGTTTTCACACAGCTCAGTTGAGTCCTCTAGAGGTGAAGGTTCAATGAGGTATAGAACTGAGTTCAGGGCGGAAAAAAGAGCTTGGGGTTGTGCGAGTTTGAGGCAATTATATTAAAAATACTTCGATTTGGCAGTTTTAACTGCCTTCTGATAATGACGCCAACTCTCTTTTAGGATTTGAAAAGAAACCTGCAGCTGGTCTTTCTTCCACCTGTGCTCTACTCTCCGACATTGCTGTCTAACAGCTTGAGTGACATCATAAAGCCATGGTTCTGATATAAGTTTTGTATTACTGGTTTTAACGGGAGCAACACAGTCCAGAACATTTAGACAGCCAGAATTAAGATGAGAGGTTAGCTCCTCGGTGGAGAGAGACACCGAGAGCTGATCAATCCTCTCAGAGCTAAAAGCTTCAATAAAACAAGCAGCAGTGAAATGGTTAATAGCGCCTGAAATACCTGTACGTGCAGAACCACATGACTTAGTAGTAGGACAAGGCGGGATGATATCAAACAAAACAGGCATGTGGTCTAAGAGAACGTTGTCACTGATTACCAAATTTCAAACAGAGACATCACATGTTAAAATGAGATCCAGAGTGTGCCTGTGTTGTTGGGTGGGACATTTACATGTAGGGTTAAATTAAATGAGTCCAACAAATCTAGGAAGTCCTTCACTAACGGCTTCTCCTGACAACAGACATTAATATTAAAGTCCCCAACCACTATAACGTGATCATGTCTCGGTGTGATACAAGCCAGAAAATCAGAGAATTCACTTATGAAGTCCTTGAAACGAGGGGGGCGATGAACAATCGTGCATATAACTGGATGAGAATGTCCGAGTTCAAAAGCTCTCAGCTCAAAGCTGGAGGCCTGGTCCGGGCACGTAAGAAGCTGGCTGTGGAAACGTTGACCATGCAGAGCTTCAAGTTTTATTAGCTGGCCGGCGCATTTTTCCTGGCGTCTGGAGCGATGTCTCAGAGTAGGTAGGCTCGGGGCCCAGTGTAAA
>JBBPBX010067393.1:8258-19416 GCA_038048925.1 Garcialebias charrua | reverse complement strand
GCTGCACCGCAGCCAGGGACAGGGAGTGAAGGAAACCAAAAACCGAAGGGAAGAGGGAGAAACAGACAGAAACAGCAGAGAAGAGTGACACAAAAGTGCAGAGAGCAAACAAGCGAGAAAGTCTGGGTGTTCACGCAAAAAGACTTAACACCATCACGTGAGGACATGGACCACAAATGTCAGAGTGTTTAAAAATAAGGCAGAATCTAGTGGGAGGTATCTCTAAAACACCTAGACGAATGCCACACTGAGGCGTTCACACTTTAACTTTTGCTTGGTACAGTTTTAGTTTTAGGCAAAGTGATGAGAAACACATCCACAGATGGTGATTATCTCTCGCTCATCACTGTGTGGGATTGATGGTGTTGAAACAGACCTTTCTCTTTGTCTCACACATGGCGCAAGCACTGCTGCTATTCCCACAGTGCACTGAGGGGCCATTGAGATAAATGGCATGAATACAACAACAACACAAAAAAGAAGGAGTGAGAAAGAATAAAGAAAAGGAGGGAAACTGTGTCTTTGCCTTTCAGAGAGAGAAATTGCGAGCATTCAGTCTGCCAGTTTGTATTGTCCCAACATTTCTAGTGCTTTAAGCTTGTCAGGAGTGCTCTGTCACTCCCACTCATTACGCCAAAATGCTCGCTGTCACCAAGATAAAGCACCGCAAAACAAAAACGTTTTCATCCCGTGCAGTGGTTCCAGTGATCACAGGAACATATTAAGGAGCATATTTCACAGTTATTGCTTAAATCTCAACATGTCTGCTGGATCTCGGAGATTTCCTCTCAGAGCTGTGCTTATTTTACCAGTTCACGTAATTAGGAGCCATTTTTGACGAGGAACGAGTTGATGACGGGGATGAGAGATGGGGAGAAAGTCGTACTTGCCTACATTAGCAGTGAAGCCAGGCCAAAAATCTCAGTTTCTTCTGACCGCACAAACTCTTTTACATCATTATCATGACAATGAACAAGCAAAAAAGGCAAATATACACGTCAACTGCTGTTTATAGCTATAATGATGGTTACAGATGCGTTGCTTACTGGGATTACAGGCATGGCTCTAAAATGGATGAAATTGTACTTGTCTGATAGTGATAGTGTGCAGTTTGTTCATATTATTATTTAATCGTCTTCATGCACTTGAGTTAGTCATAGAGTTCCTCAGGGTTCAGTACTTGGCTAGCCTGGTTAAAACCAGACCCTTGTCCTTCACTTCGCTTCGAACTAGGGTCTGGGACTTCTCCCATAGACAACGATTTCTCCGGTAGATTTTTGACCGGACCAATCAGAGAACAGAAGGCGGAGTTTTGAACGACGTCGACTGACGTCGTCAGTTAAAATGGCTGCCGCCACGAAGGAATTTTCAATAAAACAAGGTAAAAAACTATTATTTCTTTGCTGAGAAAAAATATATTTCTTAGCTGACGTTATATCAGAAGTGTTCCTGAGCTTAACAGTTCCTAAATCAATTCACGAAATGGTCAAATCTGCTGGATTTAAATTGTTTCGGTTTGACATTTTCCAAACAGCCTCGGGTGCGCTACGAAAATAAATGATAAAAAATCGAATTTTATCTCAAATGTTTCATCTAGGCCAACAGTCAGTAAATTAGAGCCATATAATTACACACTGGTAGCAGAAAAAATATCCACCGAGTGGTTTCTGAGCTATTTATCTGATAGCCTGGACCTCGCCAGGCTAAACTAACAAAACTCCGCCTTCTGTTCTCTGATTGGTCCGGTCAAAAATCTACCGGAGAAATTGTTGTCTATGGGAGAAGTCCCAGACCCTAGTACGAAGTAAAGTGAAGGACAAGGGTCTGGTTTTAACCAGGCTAGTACTTGGCCCTAACTCAGTCAATTTAAAAGGTAATGAGGTAAAATTTGGTGTGGTATAAGTGTACATCCAAAACTTACATTCCAAGCACTAACCGGAAGCTGTGGCTGAGTGGTTAGAGCAGTTGTCCTCCAATGCAAGAGTTAGGGGTTCGAATCCACCAGCAGTCACATGCTCAAGTGTCCTTGGGCAAGATACTGAACCCCTCATTACCTTCGATGTATGTCCCATCGGTGCATGAATGTGATAAAGCACTGATTATTCTTTGTAGAGATCTAGTAGAGTGCTGTATGAATGGGTAAATGAGGACACAGATTGTAGTGTAAAGTGCTTTGAGTGTCTTGATAAGATAGAAAGTGTTGTTCGGTGTATTGTTTTGTACTATCAGTGACTAGCGTACATCTTACACCGTTTAGCATACTGTTTGGCATTTGTTTAGCGTATACTGTATCTTGGTTTATGTCTTAGATCTTTATTTACTGTTTCTTTTTACACGTTATATTTTTGCTATTGTTGGGTGCAACTGGGACCCTTTGTACACAATTTTGCTCCACCTCATGTACCACATGTGATGCAAATGACAATAAAGAACCTTGGCTTTGACCTTGAAAGGCGCTATATAAGTACAATCCCTCACCATTTTTCATTTACTAACGGATCGGGAAGATCTGTTTTTAAAGGGATCTCAGACTGTAACAATAGATCTCATTTCATAAACAATTACGTTAGATGTAAAAACAAGACCATATAGGCTGTTGGGATGTTTAGTTTTCATAATTAGTGAAACATTTACACACTGACATCATTTTATTTACTCTGCAATGCATCCTGGGTAAATGACAGACAGTTAAACAGGTGCAAGCTCCATTCAGTTTGAATGTTAATTTAGAACAATACAGTGACATACAGGTCTTTAATTTGAACCATTGACAGAGAGGAGAATATATAAATGATTCAGTGTTCATGTTAGCTCTGGAGCTGATTCATAGTGTAACCTTACAGGTAGTCCCCGATTTACGAGCATCTGGACTTACGAGGATCCGACTTGACGAGGTTATCATATTTAATGAAAACATGGGAAAAAAATATTTATTATTTTTTTTGTGCGTTTAAATGTTCTTAATTTCATGTGTACAGCACTTTGTTGCAGCTGTGGTTGTTTTAAATGGCTTTATAAATAAAGTGTAATTGTTATTTTTATGTTTTATTTCAATTTTTAGCGTATTAGCAATCGCTCCCAACGCATATCCGGCAGACATAAAACGAGCGGATCGCAGCCGCCTGACCATGCAACGAGCGGAGCTAAGCGGGCGGGGATTAGACATGCTGGCGAAGAGACCTTCTGCCACCAGGAGCTGCTGGCTTTTGAGGACCGTGCATCCGATCAGAGGTTGCCTCATACGGATAAAATAGCTGGAAACACTCGGTGAACTTTGTGGATGTGTCTGGACTGGAGCAGCAGCAGCAGATTGCTCAGCGATCACTCCCAAAGCTCCGCGCGACAACATTAGCTCATGGGGTAAGCTAAGGCTAGGCTAAATGCTAAGCGGACCAGAACCAAACCGACGGCCGGTGGCCGGGAGCTCGCCTCAATGTCCAGGAGCTCGCCTAAGATGTCGGATGGACACCAGCTAACGTGGAGAAGCAGCTCCGACAGCCTTTTTTGGATGTGCTACACGCTAACGAGCGCTAACGAGAGCAGGCCTAATCTGGTGGGGGCTAACAACAGGTAACGTGGGCAGCTTGTTTGGATGAATGAACACCGCGGAGAAACGGCTTTCGGTAAGTTTATTAAATATTTTTCTGGCTCCAAATGTATGAAGTTAGCGTACTAACAGTCCTTCCTTTAAACAGTTTGGACTGCGTGGTGCTGCAGAAAGCTGGGGACCTCGGACGTAACGTGGCGGAGCTAAGAGATGAGAGAAGCTGCGCTCAAAGTAAGAAATTAATTTTTTATACATGTACGGACTTACGAGATTTTCATCTTACAAGAACCTCGTAGTAACGCTCGTAAGTCGGGGACCACCTGTAACCACTACCTTCCTACCGGCCATTGACTATGGTGACATTATTTACATGAATGCCCCTGCCAGCTCCTTGTAGATGTTGGATGCTGTCTACCATGGATTCATAACTGGTTGTAACTACCGTTCCCATCACTGCACCCTGTACTCCTTGGTCAGTTGGTCATCATTATCTCCATGTAGTAGACTCTCACATTGGTTCATTTTCATCTATAAATCACTCCTTGGTCTGCTACCTTCTTACCTGTATATCTCCTCCCTCATGTCACGCCATCAGTGCAGTTACAACTTGCGCTTCCAGGCCATCATTACCTGCAACGTTCCCTACGGTGGCCCCAAGGTGTAAATGAACAACATTTAAAAAAACAGAATTACATTTGGAAAAACACAACAAAAACACAACAACATTTGAAAATACGACATTACATTTGAAAAAACGAAATGACATTTGAAAAAACGAAATGACATTTGAAAAAACGAAATGACATTTGAAAAAACTGAATTACATTAAGCCAAAGCGGAAGTGGCCGGAATCACATTAGAAAAAAACAAATTACATTAAGCCAAACCGGAAGTGGCCGAAGCGGAAGTGGCCCGAATTACATTTAAAAAAAAAAAACGGAATTACATTTGGAAAAACACAACCAAAACACAAAAACATTTGAAAAAACGAAATTACATTAGAAAAAAACAGAATTGCATTTGACAAAACAGAATGACATTTCGTTTTTCCAAATGTTGTGTTTTTGTTGTGTTTTTCCAAATGCAATTCCGTTTTTTTCTAATGCGCGTTTTTCCAAACGCAATTCTGTTTTTTTTTTTTCTAATGTGATTCGGGCCACTTCCGCTTCGGCCACTTCCGGTTTGGTTTAATGTCATTTGTTTTTTTTCTTCTAATGTGATTCCAGTTACTTCCGCTTTGGCTAAATGTAATTCTGTTTTTTCAAATGTAATTTCGTTTTTTCAAATGTAATTTCGTTTTTTCATATGTTGTGTTTTTGTTGTGTTTTTCCAAATATAATTCTGTTTTTTTAAATGTTGTTCATTTACACCTTGGGGCCACCGTAGTTCCCTCAGTGTGAACTGAACTCGGCAAAAAGGCCTTTTCCTACTCAGCTCCTGCAACCTGGAACACCTTGCAACAGGAACTGAAGCTGTCCTCCTTGATTTCTTCATGGGGTTTCAAACATTTGGTAATGTCAATAGAAAAATCTAAGTAAATATGTTCTTGTTTTTAGTATTTTACCTGTAGTACAGCACCCTGATTTATTGTTTTGTACAAACTACTGTACTCTCATTTTAACTGTATTTTTACTGTAGTTTCTTTTCCTTTTTTTTTCAAAGTCAAAGTCAACTTTATTGTCAGAACTGCAATATGTATAGGACATGCACAGGATTGAAATTGCGTTTCTCTCAGTCCCTCGGTGCAACAGTAACCATTCAAACACTAAAACACCAAAACATCCAATAAACATAAGCATAAAATAGTAAACGTGTAACACTGTCCTGAGTTGTTATTGTTGTCATTACTGTTTTGTTGTCTGTACCTTGTATGTTCTGACTGGAACAGGTCCTTCTTGTAAATGAGTCCTTGCTAATAGTGTTAGCTCCAGTTTTTATATGGTGTTAGCTTTCATGCTAATATTATGGCGCTAGCTCAAGAGCTACATTTGCTTTTGAGCTAATATATATGGCATTAGCACCAGAGCCAATAAAGTAAACATCATAAGTTGATCACGTTTGACTGTTCCAAGCCATTTATTGTACTGCATTGGACCAACGCAAAATTTTTGCCAGGATTCAGATTCTTAAAACCATTTAGAGAGGTCAAGGCCGAGAGATATGCATTCCTTTATGAAAATGAGTTTGTCACTTATAAAAACAGTGTAAGCAAATAATTTCTATTTTTGAAGCTGGAAAATGCCTTCTCAGTTTCTGTGAGATGAAGATCCTGTTTGAGTGCACCGTCACTCCCACCCTCTTCTTCTCTTTGAGACTCCATCCTTCATCATGATGGGGAGCTGAGCCCCCCCATATCCCCGTGAGAGAGAGAGGGAGTGAGGAAGAGGATGATGTGGAGGGATGAGGGCTAAAGCCACATCTCTTTGTCGGATGCCAACACAACAATAGCTATCAGTCACTCCCGGAGCCTGTCGGATTATACAGATCTGCTCTGGAATGTGGAGGTGTCTGGTGAAGGGGTGTGGGGGCTTCAGGGAGGGAGGGGTGGGCATCTTTCCCCCTTCGGCACACTTGACACCACCTATCAGCCGTAGATCACCAGTATTTTACTTACATAACAGAAGAAACACAGGAAGTCCCAGCTGGGGATGAGAACTACTTCCTGTGGAATCGTCCACTGCTGAAAGACCTGTGTTGGTAGAGCTGTCTGTTAGCAAAATATCTCCTGAAGCACTTAGATTAAAAACAACTCACAGACTGTAACCACCGGATGAACATCTTAAAACTGATTAACGTTTGGAGTCAACTTAATTCAAGAAGACTTTCACAAACACAAAAGAAGTTATAAATTGGTCAATTGGTCAGTTGGTGTGGTAGTAGCTGAGGGTCAGTCCCATCACATGCTCTGAGCTGTAATGATTGTGTCAGTTTTTTGCCTCAAATATTCAATTAACTATTGGAGTAAACCGTGCTTTACTGTTAGCAAAATATCTCTTTAAGCACTGGACAGATTTGAGTGAAACTGTCAGAAAGTTCTAAATCTACAAGTGGTTACATGTCTGAGCCAATCCAATTTACTATGGCTATCACAAATAATTAGTCTTAACGTTTTACAAATTTACATTAAAATTCACTGTGGCAGTAGCTGAGAGTCTTTCCTAACATTACTAACTGTACATGTTAAAGGCTGATTTATACTCTGCGAGACGTGAGAAATCTGTTCTCACTGTCTTCACAGGACAAAAACAATATCTTTTTGTCTCGCACCGCCTCTGAGAACCAGTTCCGTGCACTAGAGTTGCATTCGGGCCCAAAAAATCAGATCCGACCCAGCCCCAGCCCATAGCCATCATTTCCGAACCACACCTGACCTGACGAATTAACAGTAATTGCAGGTCCGAACCCAAACCCCCACCGACATTTTTAATTAAGCTTTGACTGCTTACCGGTATAAAGTTATTAACGGTTGGCGGACACACGCGGCTGATTAAAAGGTGCAGAAGATCGGAGCTGAGGGGGTGTTTGTCCTTTCATGGCTGTCAAAGTGCATTAAATCCCTGCTTCTGCCTGCATTCTGCATTATTCAGACATGGACCCTGCTTTGATGTCTGCAAGGATATTTTGGGAACTCACCTGTTTGGGTCATCGGCCGCGTGCGTCCTCTGAGTGCAGCGGCCGAATGTCCATTTGGGCTTTGGATAGATCGCTGGCAGTAGTCCATCTGTTAACCGGATTTTTTTATTTATTTTTTACTTCTTTCAAGGTTGGTCAATGTGCGGTCAAATGGCCACGTATGGCTGGTGAAGGAAGGTATGGCAAGCCATGTTGACATATAATTGGATTGTCAGCCGCGCGTTTCCACTGATGCAATCAAAACCAGACACCGACCCAGCTTGCACATTGTGCACATTACTTTGGCCCCCAGTCCGGGTCGGGCTCCAGGTTCGGGTTAGAAATGACAGCTCTACTGTGCACAACCCCCTGTCAAGTACTGTGTGACTGGTCGGAACTTTGTGAGCGTGTTTATGTATAAAAGCTAATGAACTGGGTGTCATTTCTGCTCCATTGAGGATCAGTTGGCCGAGGCTGTTGGAAAATACAGCCATCTTTACAATTGTTCCAGGAAAATGTATGAAGATAGTCAAACAATTCAAGAAAGAGACACCGGAGACACCAGCATGTCTCTCTCTGTGGCTGTGTTGACCAGGAAGGTGTGTGCTTCAGCCAGGCAGCAAAGAGACATGTTCCCACACCGTCTGTCAGAAATGGTGGCAGTCTCTACGTGACAAATTGAAAAAATAGCACTTCTTTTCAACAGAAATCTCAGATCTTCATCCTCCAACTCTTCCATCGTCAACTGAAAATCCCCTCAGCCAACCGTGTTGTCACGCTGTTGTTTCTGTGTGTGCCTGACATGTGCTGCAGTGGGAGGGGCTTACCAGGACTTTTTGCAACAGTTCCTTTTCATTTATAATTAATACATGAAAAAAGTCTCTTAACCACGAAAGTGAGAAGATATCTTACGTCTGGTGGCATTTGGCTGCGTCCAAAAGTGGCCTTTGGAATATCTCCATCCAGCCTCCAATATTCTTAATTGAAAAACAAAAAAACAAAGTAAAATAACAACTTTTAAATAAACCTGCACTT
This sequence comes from Garcialebias charrua, assembly GCA_038048925.1. NCBI lineage: Eukaryota > Metazoa > Chordata > Actinopteri > Cyprinodontiformes > Rivulidae > Garcialebias > Garcialebias charrua. The sequence goes on along the minus strand of JBBPBX010067393.1, from coordinate 11,222 downwards.
TATCATTGAAACTTAAATCTAAATCTGACACAAATACATCAAAAACTGTTCAACTTAGATTATTTTTAAGTTATTTCTGTCACAATAGCCAGTTTACTGAAAGAATATCTTCTATTTCTAAAGAGTGTTGGAGAGACATACTGTATTTTTCTAAGCATGCTAAGTATGCTACAAGAAAAAAACACTGAAAAAAAATCACAGTATCAGTCTTAAATAAATTTTATTTTACACTTCACTGAACAGCTCTTTGATTACTTTAAATATCTTGATTTGACCTTCTAGAAAAAATGTTGCCCATCCTTGCTCTGGGTTTCACTGTGCTGCCTACAACACTGCCACACAGGATGTTGCTTTGGAACTTTAAGGACTGCCAGAATTTTAATTCATACAGTTACTAGAGATTAAGATATTCTTACAATTGATAAAAGATAATATTTATACGACAAAACATACTAAAGAAAAGAGTGGATAACTCGTCTTCTTCGTAGCCAACCAAGATAGCCCTAACAGCCATTCTCAGCTGGATATAATCATTTTATTGTTGTTTTTTCTGTGAATTATTATCTTTGTTTAAACAGAATGAAGACGAGTGAGAGGGGCATTGGGCGTGACCTCCGTTTCCACTCTCTGAGGTCAAAGGTCAGGGTGATGCTAGTGGACACTGAGTTAAAGTGGAAGGGTGGGATTCTGATCAAAAATAAAATCAATTCATGGCCAGAGGTGAGACTTCTTCTCAATCAGCCACCATGACAGCTGCTCCAGATGGCCACTGGGTACGCTGGCTGTCAGGCCATCAGTACCATCATTACCCACAAGCCCCCACAGGGTTAAAAGGTCATAGGGTAGCCTCTGTGGATTTGTATAAAAAACTGGCGAAAATATTGCGATGGACATTTGTGACATTTCTCAGTTTTTGAACACGTGGTTTTCTTTGTTTTGTGTATTTTCATGTGAATGTGGAGAAAGCTCGGTCAGTCGAACTCCTTCAGGAAGGATAATTATTTACTCGACTGCTGCGAGGCCGGCGTGTCTTTGAACAGCAGATGACCTCAGTGAACTCAGCAGGAAGATCAACCTGATGAATCGAGGTCTCCGGGTCATGACAGGGTGAGGGGTCACACAGAGGAGTCTTGTCTGACCTTTGGCTCTGGGTCTTACTGATAACTTTGCTTTGGAAACCAGGAAGTCAGGGTAAAAAGGATTTTTTTAGTTGTTTCACAGCATCTTTATCTCTTTTAATACTTCCTTCCAGCGTAAAGCCAAAATGTCTTACAAGGGTCGTTTGGAAATGTGTTAAGTGTTTGGAGTTGTTGAGAAAAGAAAGCCCACTTTGGTTGGTTTTCTTGTCTGTCTGGTCAGAAATAAACCATTTCTCCCAAATGAAGTCCTACAAAGAACTATACGCAACAGGTAAGATATTATTGTTCATAACCTCGTCACAGAACCCCAATTCAAAACACATGCACAGTTCTTTTATTTTATTTACTATGTAGCAATAAGAAGGGATGTGAGATGGAGGAAGAAGGGTAACATTTCTCCATCCCCTTCACGACATTTGTTTTACATTTCTTTAGCTCTCGTTAAAGTGGGGCACCAGCTGGTCAGTTTACTGACCAACAACAACTTATTCACCCTTTAATCATCAGAATCAGTCACTGAAGTAGAATCTGTTAATTACAGGCAGTTTTATATCATAACACATGAAAATTCATCTGAATGAAGAGACCAAAGTTGTCTTTGAAGTTTCATTACAAAAATAATCAAACTATAATCAACAACAATACTGTAATAAACAAACAATAACAATGAGTCAATCAAGACTTAATTCTCTTATCTAAGACAAAATTGACTCTTTAGGAATTATTTCAGTTTTATACACGCATGTGTTTAGACAAAGTTTGGCTATTTTAACAATGGTAAATGGTAAATGGAGCTTATTTATATAGCGCTTTCTAGCCCCCTGTGAGGAGCCCCAAAGCGCTTTACAATACCAGCCATCCAACCATTCATTCAGACATTCATACACTGGTAGTGGTAGCCTGCCTTGCAAGGCGCCATCCAGTCCTACCGGGAGCAACTCGGGGTTAAGTGTCTTGCCCAGGGACACAACGACACATGGTGGGCGGGTGCGGGATTCGAACCTCCAACCTTCCGATCAGGGGTCGACTGCCATTACCACTACACCACAGCCGCCCCTTAAAGTCCAAAGTAACAAATTGTTACTTTGGATTTTTGGTTGAGATAAGTTGGTTAATCTGATCAGATAAAGTCATTAATCATCACTGCAAGCCAGGAAATGATTTACCAAGTTGCATCAGCTTAAAATAGCATAACCAGACCAAGACATCATGTCACCAGGTCCTGCTCCTTACCGGGTCAGCTTGAAGGCACCAGGTCACTTGTTTTTCTGGGGTTCTCTGGTGGATCAGACCAGACACACCATGAGGAGGACTCGGGGGGAACTGCCCAAAGTAGCTGACCCTCACTGTGACAGCTTCAGGGGTCTGAGGGCAACAGCTGATGAGAAGGTGCACCGTCCATCTGTACCTTCTGCACATTTGGACTTCAAGCAAAGAACGTGAGTCTTGCAGTGGAAAAAGGCTTCATCTTCTGCAGTTATTTACTTCTAACAATTGTAGCTGAGCAACATTTTTATCTGCTCAGGAGTTGAATAAGTGGACCTTGGCACGACCGCTAGTATTTGGTCCACAGACAAACCATTTTCCGGTTCGGAGCCGGAGACGATCTGCTCAGTTCGGGGATCCAAGGCAAACTGCTTTTTACACAAAGGATCTTTGTGCAAAACTACAGCTCTGAGAAGATTATTTTGACTAACTATGGAACATTGTGACTCCTCTCTGAAGAAAACAGCTTCAGCTCAAAGACTGCTCACGACAGGTGCCTCTGAAGGAATAATCACTTTCTGTAAAACAGAATAGAGAAATATGTTATCCACATTGTAAT
>JBBPBX010067392.1:0-19416 GCA_038048925.1 Garcialebias charrua | reverse complement strand
CCTGGCGGTCTGATCCTCGGCTACAGAAGCTGGCCATTGGGACATGGAATGTCACCTCTCTGGTGGGGAAGGAGCCTGAGCTAGTGTGTGAGGTTGAGAGGTTCCGACTAGAAATAGTCGGACTCACCTCAACGCATGGCTCTGGCTCTGGAACCAGTTTCCTTGAGAGGGGTTGGACACTCTTCCACTCTGGAGTTGCCCCTGGTGAGAGGCGCCGAGCAGGAGTGGGCATACTGGTTGCCCCCCATCTTGGTGCCTGTACGTTGGGGTTCACCCCGGTGAACGAGAGGGTAGCCTCCCTTCGCCTACGTGTGGGGGGACGGGCTCTGACTGTTGTTTGTGCCTATGCACCAAACGGCAGCTCAGACTACCCACCCTTTTTGGAGTCCTTGGAGGGGGTATTGGAGAGTGCGCCTCCTGGGGACTCCCTTGTTCTACTGGGGGACTTCAACGCTCACGTGGGCAATGACAGTGAGACCTGGAGGGGTGTGGTTGGGAGGAACGGCCCCCCTGATCTGAACCAGAGTGGTGTTCTGTTATTGGACTTCTGTGCTCGTCATGGATTGTCCATAACGAACACCATGTTTAAGCATAAGGGTGTCCATATGTGCTCTTGGCACCAGGACACCCTAGGTCGCAGTTCGATGATCGACTTTGTTGTCGTCTCATCTGATCTGCGGCCGCATGTCTTGGACACTCGGGTGAGGAGAGGGGCGGAGCTGTCTACTGACCACTACCTGGTGGTGAGTTGGCTCCGATGGTGGGGGAGGATGCCGGTCAGACCTGGCAGACCCAAACGTATCGTGAGGGTCTGCTGGGAACGTCTGGCAGAGTCTCCCGTAAGACGGAGCTTTAACTCCCACCTCCGGGAGAGCTTTGAACACGTTCCGAGGGAGGCGGGGGACATGGAGTCCGAGTGGGCCGTGTTCCGCGCCTCTATTGTCGAGGCAGCTTATCGGAGCTGTGGCCGCAAGGTTGTTGGTGCCTGTCGAGGTGGCAACCCTCGAACCCGGTGGTGGACACCGGCAGTGAGGGATGCTGTCAGGCTGAAGAAGGAGTCCTATTGGGCCTTTTTGGCTTGTGGGACCCCGGAAGCAGCTGATAGGTACCGGCAGTCCAAGCGGCATGCGGCTCGGGTGGTTGCTGAGGCAAAAACTCGGGCGTGGGAGGAGTTCGGAGAGGCCATGGAGAATGACTTCCGTACGGCTTCGAGGCGATTCTGGTCCACCATCCGGCGTCTCAGGGGGGGAAAGAGGTACGAGACCAACACCATTTATGGTGGAGGTGGCGTGCTGCTGACCTCAACTCGGGATGTTGTGAGTCGGTGGGCGGAATACTTCGAAGACCTCCTCAATCCTACTGGCACGTCTTCCACTGAGGAAGCAGAGCCTGGGGACTTTGGGTCGGGTTCTCCGATCTCTGGTGCTGAGGTCGCCGAGGTGGTTAAAAAGCTCCGCGGTGGCAAGGCTCCGGGGGTGGATGAGATTCGCCCGGAGTTCCTTAGGGCTCTGGATGTTGTAGGGTTGTGTTGGCTTACGCGACTCTGCAATATCGCGTGGACATCGGGGGCAGTTCCCTTGGATTGGCAGACTGGGGTGGTGGTTCCCCTATTCAAAAAGGGGGACCGTAGGGTGTGTTCCAACTATAGGGGGATCACACTCTTAAGCCTCCCTGGTAAGGTCTATTCAGGGGTTCTGGAGAGGAGGGTCCGTCGGATAGTCGAACCTCGGATTCAGGAGGAGCAGTGTGGTTTTCGTCCTGGTCGTGGAACACTGGACCAGCTCTACACCCTCAGCAGGGTCCTGGAGGGTGCGTGGGAGTTTGCCCAACCAGTTTACATGTGTTTTGTGGACTTGGAGAAGGCATTCGACCGCGTCCCTCGGGGGGTTCTGTGGGGGGTACTCCGGGAGTATGGGGTACCAGGCCCTTTGATAAGGGCTGTTAGGTCCCTGTACGACCGGTGTCAGAGCTTGGTCCGCATTGCCGGCAGTAAGTCAGGCTCGTTTCCGGTGAGAGTTGGACTCCGCCAAGGTTGCCCTTTGTCACCGATTCTGTTCATAACTTTTATGGACAGAATTTCTAGGCGCAGCCAAGGTGTTGAGAGGATCCGTTTTGGTGACCTTAGAATCGCTTCTCTGTTTTTTGCAGATGATGTGGTCCTACTGGCTTCATCAGTTCGTGATTTACAACTTTCACTGGAGCGGTTTGCAGCCGAGTGTGATGCGGCCGGGATGAGGATCAGTTCCTCCAAATCCGAGGCCATGGTCTTGAGCCGGAAAAGGGTAGCATGCCCTCTCCGGGTCGGGGAGGAGGTCCTGCCCCAAGTGGAGGAGTTTAAGTATCTCGGGATCTTGTTCACGAATGAGGGAAAACTGGAGCGTGAGATCGATAGGCGGATAGGTGCAGCGTCCGCAGTGAAGCGGGCGCTGTACCGGTCTGTCGTGGTGAAGAGAGAGCTGAGTCAAAAGGCAAAGCTCTCAATTTACCGATCGATCTACGTTCCCACCCTCATCTATGGTCATGAGCTTTGGGTTATGACCGAAAGAACAAGATCTCGGATACAAGCGGCTGAAATGAGTTTTCTCCGCAGGGTGGCTGGACTCTCCCTTAGAGATAGGGTGAGAAGCTCAGTCATCCGGGAGGGACTCGGAGTAGAGCCGTTGCTTCTCCACATCGAGAGGAGCCAGTTGAGGTGGCTCGGGCATCTGGTTAGGATGCCTCCTGGACGCCTCCCTGGTGAGGTGTTCCGGGCACGTCCCACCGGGAGGAGACCCAGAGGAAGACCCAGGACGCGCTGGAGGGACTATGTTTCTCGGCTGGCCTGGGAACGCCTTGGGATTCCCCCAGAGGAGCTGCTCCAAGTGGCTGGGGAGAGGGAAGTCTGGGCCTCCCTACTTAGGCTGCTACCCCCGCGACCCGACCCCGGATAAGCGGAAGAAGATGGATGGATGGATGGATGGATATCATTTCTGATCATTTTTGTCATGATTGCGCAATCTTGGGCAGCAAGAAGTAGGTCTTCAGTTTACACGGTCACAAATTAATGTAGAACACCGGACGCCATTTTAGGTTCAGTCACGGGGGTCTCCGGTCACAAATTAATGTAGAACACCGGACGCCATTTTAGGTTAGCTGCCGGGAGCCGGCCTTTGAAGACTGGTGACCAGGATCGCATCATATGGATTAATTACTAGCTGGAATCGCTCTGTGAGCTCTGTGGACGTCTCAGGCTGGAGCAGCAGCTGCAGATTGATCGCCGATCGCGCCGCACCGCCGCTCCAACACCAGCAGCTGCCCTGGGTTGCTCGCCGGCCGCCGCGCTGCTCGGCCCGACAACAATCAACGCATGGCAACCTAAGATGTCGGCTTTGACCATCTCAAAGTAAGAAATTATATTTTTATTTATTCTGTAAATGTGAATAGCAATGTTTAACATTACAGTACACTACTGTACATGCTTAAATGTGTGCGCGGCGCTCGTTAGCGGTATTTCCGCGGCCTACGAACGGAATAAGGACCTACGAACGGGACGCTATTTTCACCCCCTAGCTACGGCAGAATCGAGCTGCGAACAGTTCTTATGTCCCAAACTCGTACGTAAGTAGGGGGTTTGCTGTAGTAACGCAGGCAGGTCCTGCCCCTACAAAGTGCTCTTAAAAATAACTCTGGACTTCTTCCTCTTTATACTCATGAAAGATGAATCTTCTGATCAGATGTTTAGCTGCTCAGCAGAACAGCACCTACAGAGAAGAACCTCTGCCAAAAGCCGACCCTCCTGCCCCTCTCATCCCTCGTTCCACCCGGTGGGCTTCTTGATGCTCATCTCAGTTTAATCATCTGCTCACATCTTAAACGACTGAACTCGAGCTCTCTATATGTCTGTGCAACTCAATCCAGCGAGACAAGCAGAAAGTGCTGAAGCCTGGTCCTTTTATATCATGAATGTTATAATGTTATATTTTATATATATAATGTTATAACGTTTAAAAGAGCCAAACCATCCAGTGTTTGGAGGTTTGTTCCTCAGAGATTGCCAAACGCTTGAAGCGCAGAGAAAAATCTCGAACCATAGAAAACATTGACAGTTTTGACTGAAATTACATTTTGTTGTGAGTTATACAAGAGGACAAGGATAAAAACATAACTAGAAAGTTCCTGGAGAAACTTAGATGTGGACTGCCGTGTGGTGGCCATTATGGAGTTTTGTCAGGCGTTTTGAATAAGACATAAAGTTAAGAAATCCTTGTTAGGTGTATAATAGGCAATCATTTAAAGCAAATACAAACTCAAATCATTAATAAAAACAGAAAAAGACATTAGCAGCTCTGAGGGCTACATTTCCCTCATTGCATCTGTTGTATATTCTGGTTTGCAGTCACAAGCTGATCTCTTTTGTTCTTTAGATTTAATCAACATCTCTTACGTTTCGTCCTCGATGTACTTGAGCAGTGTGAGGGCCTTCCTGTGGAGCAGCAGCAGGAACTGGGCCAGATAGGAGCTCCGCAGGGACAGGCCCGGCTTCAGCATGAACACCTGGGAACGACACAGGACGGCAATTAGTAGTCCGAGCTGAAACACTGCTGGTAAAAAAAACAAAACAAGGAGCAACACTTGCCCGGCTCATCCCATTGTCCTAACCTTGAAAAAGAAGCATGCCGTGAGGAAAAATAGTAGGCTAACAAGGGAAGGAACGGCAGGTTATGACCCTCGGGGATAAATTCTGCTGTTTCTGTCTAAAGAGTACACTTTCCCTGTGGAGGCACATATTTCATGTTTACTGCTCTAGAAAAATACAAACGGATCATGGGTTAGTTAACTCTAAATTGTCCCTAGGTGTGAGTGAGAGACTGAATGGTTGTTTGTCTCATTTGTCTTTATGTGTCCCTGTGATGGACTGGAGACCTGTCCAGGGTGTACCCCACCTCTCGCAGTGATGGCTGGATATGGGCACCAGTGACCCCCGTGACCCGAAAAGAAAGAAGCGGGTAAAAGATGATGGATGGATGGATTGTAACTGATGACACAGGGCTGAAAGTTTTGGCAAAAGAGGCCATCTTTGACAGAGGAGTAAAGGAGGCCATCTTTGTGAAAAGAAACCGTCCATCATTAAACAGAGGTGGAGGCCTCAGAGTTCAACTGTCTCCCTCTTACAATGCTGTTATTGCTAGTATCACTCAGGCCTCTGTGAATAGCAAACAACCATCAGGGTGCTAACGGTCCATAGTTAGGCTGATGGTCCTCCTTGATCATGTGAGCAGCTGGTTTCGGCTGTCATCAGCCAACTGGTTGATCCGCTGTATTTATAAGACTGAGCTGAATACAGCACCTCAGACTGAGGAAGTCTTTCGAACGAAAGACAAAACCTTTCTACAATTTTTTTGGCTTTGTTTTGTTTTGTTTTTTGAATGTCCAGAGGACCAGACTTAGCTTTTTTAGATTTTTCTACCTGGATTATTGAGAATGCATCATGGTGTTTTGGCAAAAGAGCAACAATGTTTTTGCTTGTTTCTGCTAGTGTGCATTTATTTATACAGTTAGCTAAATATCTCTAAAACCACATCAAGCAGTACACGTTGGATGAACGTCTTCAACTTTTTTTTGTAAAACCACAATTCAGAACCAGTTTGAAGGGACGTTCTACCTCAATCCAGGGAATTAGATTATGGAATGGCTTGGAGAATGTAGTTAAAAATGCCAAGTCAATGTTTACATTTAAAAAAATGATCAAAACAAATGTGTTAAAAAAATATATGTGAAATAACGTAATGTGTATTGTATTAGTTAGAAAATTAGAAAGAGTTAGTCATTTTGTACTTAGTTAGAAAATTAAAAAGAGTTAGTAATTTTGTACTGTTGGTTGAAGAATATTATTGTTTAACCTGACTGTTGGAAAAAGTTGGTTGAAGATTATTATTGTTTACATGGTTTGACTACTGTTGTTTAATCTGATTGTTGGAGATAAGGGGCAGATATAATAAGATTTATTCTTCTTTCTGCCACCTTTCATTTTTTTACATTTTGTACACTATCATTATGAGATTGCCTTGTATTGTTTCTTTTGTAAAAAAATGAACAAATTTAATAAACTAAACTAAACTAAACTGATTAACGTTTGGAGTCAATCCACTTTGAGATGAGGCAGCTAAGAAACTTTAGCGAACACAAAAATGGATACAACTCAGGCAGACTGAAAGATGTGGAGCTGAAATTTGGTGCGGTGGTAGCTCAGATCCATCCCCAATACATCCATTATTATCAAACCTTTTTCTGAGCCATCCATTATCTTTACCCGCTTCTTCCTTTCCAGGTCACAGGGATCACTGGTGCCCATATGCAACCATCACTGAGCGAGAAGCAGGGGACACCCTGGACAGGTCTCCACACACAGAGACAAACAACCATTCACTCTCTCACTCACACCTAGAGACAATTAAGAGTTACCAATCAGTCTAACATGCATGTTTTTGGTCTGTGGGAGGAAAGTGGAGACCCACACATGCACAGAGAGAACATGCAAACTCCACCCAGAAAGACTCAGTGTTCTCTCTGTATTTTAGCAGAAAATGCAATTTATCTCTTCCCCCCCAATTCTCCAATTAAAAATAAATTATGATGTTTATGATTTTATAACCCCCCAAAAAAAGATATAACATGGTATAAATAATAATTTAGATGTGTTCTTACCTCATCTATAAAAGACTTGACCAAAGTGTCTTTATGGGCAACGTCTTGGAATATATTTCTGAAATAAAAAACAGCAAATTACTTTTAACATGTTCAATTTGTAAAATTCTAAAGTTTCAGATGACATGAATGAGTCAGAGAGCCGCGCGCTCACAGGTCAGGAGTGAAGGTTTCGTCGGTGTGGATGATGGTGTCCGGAGGAATATCCTCCTCGCTATCCGTCTTCCAGAGGGTGCTCAGCTCAGAGCGCATGTAGCGCCGCTGGTTATACGTGTGCTCGTGGCACGGTGGCATCTGCTTCACCGTGTTGATGTCGACGTCGATGTGCGTGGTCGGGTAGGGTGAGTAGAGCACCTGGCGGAACGGCAGGACAAAGCTGCCCGTGGAGTCCTAAGAGTTATAAAAACTGCAGGATGAAATCGGAGAACCAGAAGGAGATTACGCTTCACTAATCTGAAGCGAGAGAACTGAGGCATCTACCTTCAGCAGACCCTGAACGAACAGGCCCGTGTCATATTTGAAGGAAGAGTTGGCCCTGCAGAGGCGAGAGCACTTCCTCTCAGCGGGGGTGAGGAAGAGGCACAGAGTCCGCACGATCTGCAAAAACACACAAGCAGGATATCAGAAAATGGGTTTATTTTAAATCCTTCACACCAAAATGATCAACAAATTAATATACAGGTCGACTTACGGCGGTCTCGACTTACGGCAATTCGGTGTTACGAACGCATCTTATTAATAAAAATATATTTTTTTTAAATTTGTGAAAAATCTTATTTTATGTGTTTAAATGTTCTTGATTTTATGTGTACAGCACTTTGTTGCAGCTGTGGTTGTTTTAAATGGCTTTACAAATAAATTATTATTATTACTGTATTATTATTTTGAAGCCGATTACTCAGTGTTCTTCAGTGTTCGGCAGTTGTCGTTAAGCTTCGGTTACCTCCAGCTTCGACAGCCGGCTTTGGACAGACCGTCTGTCCGATCAGAGATTGCTTCGCTCGGATAAATGAGCTGGAAACGGTCGGTGAACTCTGTGGACGTCTCAGGCGGACGAACGGCTTGGTGGCCTGGATGTTGGTGGCACCCGGAGCTAACATGTTAACGCCAGCCCCACCGGGGAGACGGAGCCGACGGGCGGCGGAGAGGACTGCTGCGGCCAGGAGCTAACATGTTAACGCGGAGAAACGGCTTCACCAGCTCCCAGTAAGTTATTAACTCTTTTTACCTTCATTATGGCTCCAAATGTATGGAGCTAACATGCAGTTAAAAACCGTTTGAATCACGTGAAGCAGCTAGAAGCTGCAGAGCTCGGACGTGCAACGAGCTAACATGCTAACAGACACGCTAACTATTTTTTTACCTTCATTATGGCTCCAAATGTACTGTATGTGTTTTTTGTACTGTGTTAGGATAGGCGAAGTGCTTGGTAACTGTACAGTACCGTACATGTACGTGTATAAGTGGCGGCTCGTGTGTTTTCCGACTTACGGCGATTTGACATGCGAACGGCCGTAGGAACAGAACTTGTTCGTAACTCGAGGACTACCTGTAATATCACCTTGACATCCTGATCCCAGCACAACACTAAACTAGCTGCTTTGAACTTGACTTGCTTAGATCTTAAGATTCATGTTAACTGAATGAAAATTATTGGAGCTCAAGAACGCTGCAAATAATTTGTGTGCAAGGTTTTGTTGCATAGTAATAAAATATGTAACACTCAGTAATTTATCATAACAAATATTGTTTAAAGCAGCTTACCATATTTTTCAGACTATAAGGCACTAATTCTCCTGCTTAATCCGGCCACTAAGGACCATTCTAACAGGAGCACTTAAAATCCTTTAATTTTCACAAAAATCAACAGTGAGCCTTATAATCAGGTGCACCTTCTGTATTAATGCTGGTTGTGCTTACTGACCTCAAACCAATTCTATGTGGTTACAGGTAGTCCCCGACTTACGAGCAAGTTCCGTTACAACGAGGCGCTCGTAACACGGAAATCTCGTAATTTGGAACGGCCGCCACGTGTCTCGTAAGTCCGGAATTTCGCTCGTAAGTTGGAACGGTTTTGCTAGCGCGACTACAAACACTCGTTTTTCATCGAAAAACTGCTTATGAGTGCATAAAAATGATCGGAAACGTGTGTCCACATGTTTAGCTAACGAACTGTGGTGAAAAAACACAGAAAAACTCAGTATTTTTTGCGTTTTTTTCCAAAAATTTGCCAGCTCGTAAGTCTGGATCCTCGTAAGTTAGAGCGCTCGTAAGTCGGGGACTACCTGTATTGTGAATGAGCTGAATAAAATTTGACTTATCTGACCGTTGTTTTGCTTATAGTGCCTTATAATCTGGTGCACCTTGAAGTTTAAAAAATGTGGTATTTGCTTGTGTGTATTTGCAGAAAAAAAATGCAGTGCAAACAAATGTGCTTCAAAGGCTTAAGATCAATTAAGGTTTAAAAAAGTGTCTGCATGTTCAAATAATCAAGTAAACTCACCTTATTTACTTTCTCTGGGTTGCTCCCGACCACAATGGAGCAGCCGCACGTCTGCAGATGAGAGCTGATGGCTCTGAAACACAAACAGAATTAAACTGGAGTCAGTTAGCTGCAAAAGCACTCATGCAGTTATTAATAACAGTTTTTATGTGTAAAACACGAGGAAGAGAAATTGGATCCGAGAGATCACATAAAAGATTTCCAAAACAAATAATAAGATGGTGAAAACTTTATATGCAAATAAACAAAAACAAACTTTAAACTCATAATTCTGCCCATATTTTCAGCCTTTCTGTGGGAAATCCTCTTTAATGGTTCCAGAATCAAAGTAGTTTTTTTAAAGCAAAAGGAGGTTGAGGTAAACGTCTTTTTTTGTTTTGTTTATAAGGACTTTACAGACTCGCCACACTAAACAGTGATCCATCGTTTCTCTGTAGCCAACTTGAGCTAAGCGGAGAGCCATCACTCATCACTGGAAGCTTGACGGGTGTTAAATGACCATTGTTCATCATCTGTCTCCATTTGTCGGAAGCGGGTGGCTTACTTGTGGAGGAAATCCTCGCGGCAGCTGTCCCCGATATCATCATCATTTAGCACCGTGTCTTTTATCTGATTAGCAAGAGCAAAACAAACGAGTCCTTGTTAAAAATATGACTACAACAAAAACAAAAGTGCTGATTCAAACTATATTAGAGGCAAAAAAAAAATAATAATTCAGGGCGGCTTCTTTAGTCCTTTTTGTATTTTCAAAATGAGCATATGTGTTGAATCCTGATGGGCGGCTACAGAAAGATTCAGTTATTTTCTGCCACAGCAAACATGAGATCTGCTTTAAAAGCATTTCTTTCATTATACTGGTCACATCACTGAAGGCACTGAGACCTAAAATATGAACCAAACTTCATGCAAACAATGTTTCAGCATTTTTCTTGTGTCAAACTGAATTTAGTCAGTGCTTTTTTGCTCTTGTGTGTTAGTGTGTGCGTGTTGCTTACATCTATATCTTCAGGCACACTGTGTGATTTCATCGAGGCCAACAGCTCCATGATTGGGGCAATCTCTAAGCTCAGCACTGAGATGATATTGTAGCCCTGAAGTTAAAGGATAGAAGAAATGTCCAGATTATAAAAATGTATATAAATCCTATAAACACACAGATTTCTGGAACTGTTCGGTGGGGCTGGTTTCTATTCAATAAAATGCAGGTAGTCCTCGAGTTACGACGTTTCGAGGTTACGAGGCACCTCCCATAAGATTTAAAAAAATATATATATATATATATATTTGTTTCGTTTGAATTTTTTTTATTTTGAAATCGATTTACGCAGTTTCCGGTTGAGCTGCGGTAGCTGCATAAGCTACAGCTTGCCCTGTACTTTTTTCCCCTTCATTATGGCTCTGAAATGTATGTGTTTTTTGATAATTATGTAGGTACTGTGTTAGGATAGGCTAAGTGCTTAGTAAAATACAGTACTGTACGTATAAGGTGCAGTTTGGACGTATGTTTCGAGTTACGTCGAAATTTGAGTTACGACGGAGCATAGGAACAGAACTCCGTCGTAAGTCGAGGACTACCTGTACAGATTATGCCAAAAACATCCATCAATCCATTATCTTCTCTCTTAACAGCAGAATGTTTATGGTCCAAATAAAGGAAGTGGACAAATAACGACAATTACCCTCACATAGGTTTGGTCTTCATTTTTTTCTTTCTTTTTTCGGCTGCTCCCTTCTTCAGGGGTTGCCACGGTGAACTCACTCACACGATATCCTTCCTTACGCCACCACAGACCACAGAGCTACCACAGCCCTCTGTGTGGAGCAGAGAGCTGCCATCTAGAGCGCCCGAGGGAGCAGATGGTGGAGGTTGAGGCAAATGAGGGTGGAGGCATATCTATGTGAGCGTGTCATCGTTCCCACCCATATGTTTTATTTATGCTGTTGGTTCGGGGAGTTGAACCGGCGACCCTCTGATCACTGGCTTGCCTCCTCTAACCTCTGCGCCACCACTCCCCCCAAGGTTTGCTCTTAAAATGGAGCTTTATGAAAGTATCCAACTCCTTTCTGGCCTCTCCTTTTCTTAGTGTTTTTCAATCATATAACAAATAAAGTGTTACATGCCACAAAGCAAACGCCACATTTTAAAGAGGCAACAATCCTTTTTTGCAGTTTATGGCTTTTTAAGTTTTAACGACTTAGATTTGCAGTGGAAAAATACATTTACTCTTCAAAATAAAAAAACAATATTCCAGCCTCGTTTATTTCCATCCAGCTTTAACCTCAGATCAAGTTGCATTTGAAAATTATAAATCCTAGTTTTTATTTTATTTTGGCCATTGATTTTTGTTATTGAATTAACTGCAAATAATGGTCAAAAATTAATTTTACATCAAACTAAGAAAGGAAGAATTTTTTTAATGTTGACTAGTGACTACAAAAAGACAAGCTTTAGAAAAGTGTTTAGACACTGTATTCCAGTTACAATTAAAACTAATTAGGACTTCAGAAAATAAAACAAAAAAGAGGCACTTCTGACTGTAACTGTGCAAAAGATAAAAAAACTAAAACAAAACATCATCACCTGGAAAACATGTCCAGAACAGAAGCTTTTTGTCTTTCCAAAAGACAAAAAACAAATACCTGCAAACCTTTTTACAACTCATATCTGCCTCCTTTCATTTCATGTATTGTTTTGTTTTTTTAATGTGGTTTTGTAAATAATTTTCTTGTGTTTTATTTTATTTGAAATGAATAAATTTTTAAAATAAAATAAAAATAAAATCTCACACTCGTATCAAATGACAACAAGAAATTTTCAATTTCAAAATATATTCTTGCAAATGAAAGGAGAAAAGTTTTATTACAATAATTTAAGGTGTTTAGAATTTTAACATTTAGCCGAACAACATTTGGGCAGGAAACAGCAGGAACAGCAGTTTACCTTCTGCATCCAGATGCGTCCTTTGCGGATTGCGTGCTTTAGTCTCTCCACGCAGATGGCGTGCAGCGGCAGGTAGAAGGCCAGCTCCGTCTGAGGCAGGATGATGGACAAGGCACACGTATTCTTATCCCCCTTCAGCTCGCCGTCAAAGATAAGAGACACGATGATGACGCCCTTCTCTGCCAGGACGAAGAACTTCACATCCACGGCACCACACTCCGCACTTCTCAGAATCTCCCCATTGAGTGTGTGATTGGCCAGAAAGGTGACCTCGCCATCGCTGAGGAACATCACCTGATCGCCCTTGGGTGTCCAGATGTGGCGGACACGTGGACCCAGGATATTGTCCCAGTAGGCGAAGGTGGCAGCCAGCAGAGGACATTCTCCCTCCACAGCTACCTCGGACTTTGCAACAGCAGGTGATTGTGGTGGACAGCCAGAAGACATTGGACAGATGCAAGGAGGTCTTCCAAATGGTGACTTTTAAAAAACTTAGTCTAAAAAAGACATTCACATTTTATGGTACAATAGAATTATAAAATGTTACCAATGACTAACTAAGAATAAACAACCACTAGAAGTAAAGTTCTAGCATTCAATGAAGGAATGTATATCTTATAATGGGAGAGAACACCGTCCTAACCATTTTGGTTACTTTAGGAGTAACTCATGCAACACCCTGCACTATCTCACATAATAGGTTCGTGAATGAAGTATGTGTTGAGGACAGTGTTAATTTTGACAGCTATTTTTAATTTAGTTTTAGTCTTAGTCATGTGACTAAAACATCATTTAGTTTTAGTCATTACTTAGTCATCAGAATTTTTTTTGTTTTAGTCTAATTTTAGTTGACAAATCAATGAAAACATTTAGTCGACTAAATCTACAGTCAATTAAGTCGACTAAGTTATACATAGTAAAAACTTTTCATCAATTCTCTGTAGTTACTAAAACAAAACAATGTTTTAACCATAATATTAATATTAATATGCAATACATACAACAACAAATAAAACTTTTTTCAAACATTATTTGTCTAACCTTGCTTTTAACAGTAAAACTACAAGCAGTACTTGAATCCAGTGTTAATTTTGACAGCTATTTTTAATTTAGTTTTAGTCTTAGTCATGTGACTAAAACATCATTTAGTTTTAGTCATTAGTCATCAGAAATTTTTTTGTTTTAGTCTAATTTTAGTCGACAAATCAATGAAAACATTTAGTCGACGAAAATAATTAGTCGACAAAATTAACACTGGTTGAGGATGACTCGGCTACCATCATGCCACATTTTAGCTCAATGTCTATTAAATGAACTGAGTTAAAGTCAGCCTTCGGGCATGTTGATTGTAACTAAATTAATTGAATTAAGTCTTGAAGGTGTCGAGTACAAGGTGAGGAAAAAGTGCAAATGTCTCAGTGCTCAGAGTATGGGTTTGGGTTCAGTCTCAGCTACTACCACACCAAATTTGAGCTCAATTTATGAAAAAAAAAAAAGACAGAGTTGTGACCAATCATGTGTTGGCTAAGATCACATTATTAAAATAACTATGCATTAGATATTTTGCTAACAGACAAAACAAAATTGACCCAAGTTTATACAGTACTTGGAAGGAACGCTAAAATAAGTACAGTATTACCACATAAGAGAGAGGAAATGAAAGTGAATTACATATTTTGATCAGAAGTCAGATGACATTTCTTTGTTAGACACCAGAGCTACTTCTCTTTTTGTTGGGCAAAATGCTTTTTTCCCCCACTCGGTTGAAAAACAAATTGCATCTTCATTTCACATTTTAATCAAATTGCACCATATAGCAGAACTTCACCCGGAATTCATTGGAACTTCACCCGGAATTCATTGGTCTTCTGCAGCATTGATTTGGCATTATTATTGAATATGTCTGCAGTTTCTTAACCTTAAATTAACCCATTAGTGAAGGTCGGCTCAAACCAGGTAACCGTGCAAAACAAGAGCGCCATTATTCTATAAACGTCACGTAAACTGGACTAAATAATCCTAAATTAAACCAAAACGAAAACACAAGTGTCAAATCATTAGCTGCCTCTGCTACACAACATAGCCTTACACTTATAGCAAAAATAATGGTCGTAATGACTTACTTGTTGTTTTTTCCGTGCGAATAACACAAACGTGGTTCGAAACTGAGCAATATTTAAATCCAACTGCTCAGAAACCACTGAATTTGTGTCATTGTATCTAATTTCATCACGATTTTCCTGTAACAGTTTTGTTATCGTTTTTTTTTTTAACCCACTTCCGGCTACGTCAGACGTACGCCACCGATCCCTTTGGACGTACTTTGCCCTCTGGTGGCCAGGACCCGGAACTGCACGCAGACCCAATGATGTCATATTTAAACAAGCGGCCACCTGCAGGAAATTAGATGTTTAAATTAATTTCCATAAAGCTCAACCAAATGGATGCATCAGCAGGCAGTGCAGGTTGTGATTGCCTTTTAGTTCTATTTTTTTGACCGTGGTGTGACTTCAAATTAATGACACTTCAGCTCAGGAAGCTGTTTTGTTTTCTGTGCCCCCTCCTCCTGAATAATAATGCTGGAAATTGCACCATAGCTCCCAAGAGAGCCAGTGCAGACCTCCGTCAGCAGCAACAACAAATGGTTATATTTCTGTTTTTATAAAAATAAAAAAAATTAGGGGTATTTTTGACATTTTGAAAGTTTAAACATCATTATTCCCTCTTTTGGTTTTGGGACAGGCTAATTTGCTGTAGGAAGAATAAATAAATAAAAACACCTCTCATTCACACTTCCACTAATGAGCCAACTTGGTTGATCTTCTGTCAGCTAGTATTTACCGACACACTGCATACATACTAATGCTCAATGTTATTCCTAATGGTTTCGAAAGAGATGGCATGGTGCTATGGCTTTAAATGGCTCATCAGCAATTCTGAGCCTGAATTGCTCAGCGACTGAACAGCTCGTGCAAACGAAACAGTCAGCTCAAATTATGTAACAAAATTGCATGAAAGATGGCATAGCAAATGTCTAAACTAAGAAACTGTACCATTTTTAATGAAAAAAGAAGACAATTTTAAATTCAATGGCAACACAACTCAAAAACAAAGGTTCCAGAGCAATAAAAGACTAAAAGTAAGTGGTACTTAAAAGAAACAGCTGGAGGACAATTGGGCAGATATTTGGGTGTTTTGGCAGCAGGACAGTAAGAGGACTGTTCTTAAAACTTAGAATTTTTTTTGGGAAACCATGGATGCCACATCCTCTGAATGAGAAGAGGGACCACAGTCTGTTTAGCATCTATGACACTGGCAGCTCACACAACTGGGAAAGCACCATCAATGCAGAAAACACATATGAGTTTTAGAACATCTGCTCCTATCCAAACATCTTGGTTTTGTAGAAAAAGACTCACACATTCAAGCAAGACGATGCCAACCAGATTACTGCATCCATTACAACAGCAAGGCTTTGTAACAGTGCTGAACCCCACGTCAGAAAAGAATGGAACAACATTCCCCCTTCAAAAACTCCAGCAACTGGTCATATCAGTTTCTAGACGTTTACAGACTTTGGTTAATTCAATTCAATTCAGTTTATTTGTAGCACCAAATCACAACAATCTCAGGGCACTGAACAGAAACATTCAAATATTTTAAAAAGAAAGCCAATTAGTAAAAGTTCTCTAAGGAAGCAGCAGATTGTGCTGAATCTTCATTTCGTCGCAGTTTCCCATCCTGAGCAAGCACAAAGGCAACAGTGGAAAGGAAAAACTCCCTTTAAACAGGAAGAAACCTCCAGCAGAACCAGGCTCAGAACGAGTGCCCATTTGCTTCAACCGGCTGGGGTTTGAGAGGACGGGAAGGAAAAACGAACACAGAATGGCAGGTCCAGGTTTCTATAGGAGGAAAGGCAAAAAAAAAGTTAAGGGTATAAATAAATACAAATACAAACAGGTAGAGCAAGTAAAGACAGCAACAGAGTGACAGAATGTGGTCAGTTTGTCCTCCGGCAGTCTAAGCCTATGGATAGCTCAGGAAACCCAAGCCAACCCTAACGGAAAGACTTAATCCCACTCTTCAAAGTAGACAATGTGTCAAAAGTCAAAGTCAAAGTCAAAGTCAACTTTATTGTCAGAACTGCAAAATGTACAGGACATACACAGGACCGAAATTGCGTTTCTCTCAGTCCCTCGGTGCAACAGTAACCATCTAAACACTAAAACATTTAATAAACATAAGCATAAAATAGTAAAAGTGTAACACTGTCCTGAGTTTTTTCATAATAGTATAAAAGTATGAAAATTTACACCAACACTGAAACACCAAACACCCCTAAAACACCAAACACCCAATGAACATAAGCATAAAATGAAATAATAAAAGTGTAATACTGTCCTGAGTTTTTGCATAGTAGTATAAAAAGTATAAAAAGTATATCTATAAAATAAACTGAAGGTTCTAGCATTGACATTTGCAAAGAGTGGCACAGCAGCATATGAGTTAATGTACACAGTATATGTATGAGGTAGTTGATGTTGGTATAGAGGCAAAGTGGCATAATACCATACCATACCATACCATTTTATTTATAAAGCACTTTAAACAGGAACAAGTCCACACCAAAGTGCTGGACAAACAAACACGCAACAGGCAACACAGACAATGAAGTACAACACGAAAAACATAAAAACATTGCAGATCATAAATCAAACGATCCAATACAAATCAGCTGGCATTGAAAGCGATGGAGTAGTAGTGAGTTTTTAACCGGGATTTGAAAACCGAGAGGGAGGGGGCCTGTTTGATGAGCAGCGGTAACTCGTTCCAGAGTCTGGGCCTGCTACAGAGAACGCCCTGCCAGTAAGGCACATAAGGCACATTTGGCATCCTTAGATAAGGCTAGTCAGAGAATGCTGTATCTGCAGTAGTGTAGATAAAAGTAGTGTAAATGTAAACAGTAGTAATAAATGTAAAGCAGTAGTAATAAATGTAAACCGTATTAATAAATGTAAACAGTGAATGTAAACAGTAGTATGACTATAGGCAGTAATGTAATACAAACATTAGTGCAAATATGAGAAGTAGTGCAAACTGAATGAGCACATGACCGAGAGTTTAGTGAATAACCCGTTTGATGACACAGAGTCCAGTGTTAAAAACTTTGTGTTGAGTGGTAATGTGTGAGAAAGTTTTTTGTGTTAAGGCAGTTCAAATGTCTCATGGACAGAAACTGGAAGTTGGTTCCACAAGAGAGGAGCCTGAGAACTGAAAGATCTTTCATTCTGCTTTTGGAAACTCTAGGAACTCCAAGTAAACCTGCAGTCTGAGAGCGAAGTGCTCTGTTAGGAAAATATGGGACAATAAGATCTGTAATATAAGATGGAGCTAGGTTGTTGAGAGCTTTGTAGGTTATAAGTAAGATTTTGAATTAGTTCTGGATTTGACAGGGAGCCAATGGAGAGAAGATAAAACTGGAGAGATATGATCATAAACTCTCATCAAAACTCAGGCAGCAGAATTTTGGATCAACTAAAGAAGTTTTTGTTAGAAGATGGGACACATCACAGTGGGAAACATGGCTTAAATGTACCTTATTGTTTTCATAAAATTGTCCAGTTTATCAGTAAACATATCAAATGTTGTTCTATTTTAAGTAAAATATGGCTTTATGGTCTTTTTAAATCACTGCATTCTGTTTTATTTATGTTGCTCAGAATTGGGGTTGTATACCACATGGCGCACCATTGGTGATGACGTATTTGTCATTCAACCTGTGGCTTCTGCATCCTCTGAAGTGTTTTGGAGTTGCACTTGTCTGACTAAACCTGAAACGTACAAATATTAATCCACTATCTTGTTTTTGTTTTTTCCAGTTGTCCAAGTCCAAGCTGCTGGTGAATCACTTTTACTGTGTCTCCTTCCTTCCACTGCAGAGTGAACTCCCTAAAGTTAATGGTCTGATTAGCTGCAGCAGATTGATCAGTAGATCTTTGTTGGTTCGAGTCCAAATCACAATCATTACCGTCCTTTATTGCTCCAGTTTGTCTATTGAGTTGCTGCATACTGAACATTAGTCAAAGAAGAAGCCAAAGAAGCCACCAAGAGGGGAATAATGAGAAAGGGGAAACTGGAAAACAAGTTTTAGAGGTTGACCGAGCACATTCTACTGAGTTGTTCAGGTTGATAACCACTTTGCAAAAGTACCTGGGTAAAAAAAAAACCAGTTGCCATAGAATTACTTCTGTTATTGCAACTACCAATGGGAGAATGACAGAAAGTGTGTTTGTTTGTTTATGTGTGGGCAAATTATCTCATGAATGTGTCAGTCTCATGGACAGAAACTGAAGTTGGTCATATCAGTTCCCACTGCCAACTGACCAGTGGTGGGATGTAACGAAGTACAGTACTTCGTTACTGTACTTAATTGTATTTTTCATGTATCTGTACTTTATTAAATAGAGTTAAACCTGGGTACTTTTGACTTTTACTCCACTACATGTTGCATTAATTATCTGTACAGTACTTTCTACAGTACTACACTACATTTCTATAACGCCTTGTGTTACATGTTACATCCACATTGCATTTATTGAAAGATTATTGAAAGATTATTAAAAGACTGTTCAGTACAGCAGGACAGATTCTCTCTCCCAAAAGAGCCAGACTGAACTCAAGAAACTTTGAAAGCCAACTTCTTCTGAACTTGAGCAAGAAATTCTTGCTGCAATATTAAAATGTGGCAGCTCATGGCATGTTAGGAGACAAGAGATGTCTCCAAATGGCTCGACACTCGGGTCCAAGTGTTGAAAATGGTGTCAGGAAGTTTAAATATTACAAGGTTGACTAGATAGTGTTTTAATAGAGTTGAGGACAAACTGAAATTATCAGAGCCTGTTCCTTTGTTAGGTCTAATGCTCCTTTTTTCATTCAGACAACTTTTACTTAAATGTGTTTACTGCAGTTAAAATGACACATTGGTTGTGCTTTGTGTTAACAACTGTCAAAGATATAATCATTCTTATTTTGCTTAATGACATTTAACTCTGCATGTCACCCCTGAAATTCTGATGCACAGAATCAAGTCCAAATGTGAACTGTGTCACAGAGTAAACACAATAAAAACATGTATTATCTGCAGCATTGTTCATTAAAATGACTTGACACACTACTGTATTAATGTATTACAGAAAATATACATACAGTGGCACACTTGATATTGTAGACCATTGTATTATATGTACTACATTCAGCAAGTACTTTTACTTTTAGTACTTTAAGTATT
>JBBPBX010067391.1:0-19417 GCA_038048925.1 Garcialebias charrua | reverse complement strand
ATGGCTGTGGAGCGGGTGTGAGAGAAGGACGGAGACGGTTAATATTACGGAGGTGGAAATAGGCAGACCGAGTAATATTGTTGATGTGTGAAGTGAAGGAAAGAGTGGTGTCGAGGATGACACCGAGACTCTTGACCTGAGGAGAGGGGGATAGCAGAGAGTTGTTAAGGGGGACGAGAAGATGTTCTGATTTTGAAATAGAGTTTTTGGTACCAACAAGAATGATTTCTGTACTGTTTAGTTGAAGGAAATTGTTAGAAAACCAGTGATTTAGCTCATTGAGACAGTCAGTGAGGATGGAGGGTGGGTGGAGTTTGGTTTTGTTGACAAGTAGAGCTGTGTGTCATCAGCATAACAGTGGAAATGGACGCCGTATTTCTGGAAGATGTGACCTAGAGGAAGGAAGTAAATGATGAAGAGGAGGGGTCCGAGGACAGAGCCTTGGGGGACACCCATGGAGACGGGGAGGACTGGGAACGGAAGGATTTAAGCTGAATGAATTGAGTGCGGTTGGAGAGATAAGAGTTGAAACAGTCTAACGGAGTACCTGAGATGCCAATGGAGGTTAGTCCAGACAATAAAGATACTTGAAAAACAACAGGAAGTAAATCCTCCATTCTAGCATGTGTATATAAATAGCCATCTCTTCTCAACCAAACTTATCTAAACTTCTTCCCGACTTCTCTCCAGCATCAACACCATCAATAAAACGTTGTGTACATCTTCATCTTGAGACTCTCTCATCTCTCTGGGCGTCTTTGGTGTTGTCAGTATTACTTTCCACCTGTGTCATCAATCCTCCCACGCCTGTCTTCTCCCCTCGCTCTGCTGCCACCTCCTGCCACCTCCTGCTTCCCTCCAGGTGCTCCACTGGTGCCGTCTTGCTGCCTACACCTTCTTCCAAACCGGAGCACAAACCTTGAGATCACCTGATCACCATCTTTACTCTGCGCACACAGAAGAGCTTTTGTGAGCTCAAGCTGTAGGCTCCTTCATCGGATGAACGTGCAAGGACCAGGTCGAGTGCTTGGGGTGGGGGGCGGAGGTTCAGGTGGCAACGTGGTCTACGGTACTCTGCAGTCTTGCAAGCGAAATTAAAGACGAAGGAAAAATGCAAGGAGCTGTCTAAAAAAGGAAGGTTTTAGCAACCGCATGTTCATCTCAAGTTAACTTTGCTTCGTCTTCTCTGCTCTTTGGCCTCCAAAATATTAAAATTAATCTGTATCTGCAAGTCTCAGCATCTAGAGGCTGACGTAGGAGGAAGGTTTTGCAACAAGCCACTGGCTAATACTTCTAAATGCCAAACACAGTCTCCTGGGTGGCTGCCAAAGCCTGAAAAGGACCCGGAAACATAATACTGTATGAGCAATGTGGGAGTTTGGTTCTCGCCACTACGACAAAAGCCTGGTTCATTAATATCAGATGGCCCAAAGTGTTCCTGAGGAAGTGAATAATGTTCTGGAAAAAGCCACAGATATTATATCAGCCGGTCAAATCTGAGAGACGGAGGGGAAGAAAGGCGAAGGAAAATGTATAAAAGTGTTGCGTGGGAGCTACAACAACTGGGATTATGTGAGTGCAGTGGTTCATCATGAACATCATTATAAATGCTTTACAAAGCTGCATCTCACACACGCACACACACACACACACTTACTCACCCAGGGTCTGAACATGCAGGATCTTGTCATAGATTCCCTCAGAGAGCTCCACCACAGCTCTGCTTGCACCGACCATCTGAGAAAACAGGGCCTCCGTTAGCACAACAAGCATAACGTACAGACACAAACATCTTGGATAATTAGTTTGATAACATTTTGATGCATAAATTACACTTTTGTTAAAAATGTGCAAAAATTTATGAAAATGTTTTTTTTTGCTGTAAAAAAAAAATCCCACTCAGTATTTCAGTGCAAATGAAAAGGCACGACTTTTCAAAATAAATGTGTTATTGTTCATGCTGAGACAAAACAATGAATATGTTCCACTTCTGCTGGTTGCAACAACAAAAAAACGGCAAAAACTGTAACAAATGTAACAAATTTTAAGTAATACAGTAGACACAAAACACACAGAGGATAAGAATGAATGCACTTCCTCTCAAAAATTCTGCAGGGACTTGAACCCTCTGGGGGTAAAAACATTAAAAAGTGGGCTTTGCAACAAATAAAGGATAAACTATAACTACTGTACATCCAGTTCAACCAGACAAGCGTACACACATTCCCTGTCAGAAGTGGGGCAAGGAGTTAATTTAGCTAAACAGCATTCAAATCTATGCTAATGGTATTCAGCACCGGGTCGAGTTTTTTCCAACTCTGAGCTGCTCAGCTGGAACGGAAGTGGCAAGAGACACACAAGCCCACATGTGCATTCTTTCTCAGACCCACGGTGCACCAGTGTGCAGTCACAAATGGGCGGTGTGTAGCGGTGATAAAAAGCTGCGGGTAAGTTAATGTGTCACAGCTTAGGCACCAAACACTTGCTCAAAATGACTAGAAATGAAACTGTACGAAAAACCATTTGCAATGCATTTCTTCACATATCACATGTATTTTGAATACCGGTAGTATCGGTAAATTAGCAATTTATGTTGATATTTATCAACCGGTCTAAGAAATTAATCTGGAATTTTTAATGTGGAACAAGGACGGGTTCATTTATCTTATCTTATAAAAAATTCTGCAACAGTCACACAAAAAAATAATAAGACATGGTGATCTTTACCTGTACTGTAAGCTGAAACAGCTTCAGCGCTGTTTAAAACACAACCACACAAGTTTACAACTACCATATTTTTCACCCTATAAGTCATGTTTGTTGTTGTTGTTGTTGTTGTTGTTGTTGTTGTTGTTGTTGTTGTTGTTGTTGTTGTTGTTGTTGTGCATAATTTGCATACCCTGCGACTTATACGCAGAAGTGATATATTTATGGATTTTTCCCCCGTATTTATAAACCAATTTTTGGCTGAGATATGACCGTTATTATTCATTCAGACTGAAAATATTGAACTCTACCATTTTCAGCCACTAGATGGCACTCGAGTAGTATGGCATGCCGTTGTATCATGTAATAGGTAAAAGTGGCTATTAATGACACAATCGGCTTGCCATAGCCTGACAACGTCATCTACCTGGAGAAAACGTCAAATCAGCTTCATTTCGTTGCAGCGCCCTGGCAAAATGAAGCGACTTTAACCATTGAAGTGAATTTATTAAGTAAAAGTTAGACTGAGACACACCTTTACTATAAAGTCGAGCAAACACCTAATTGTTTTAAAGTGTTAATCTTGTTAAATTCTTGTTAAAGTCCTGCCGTGCACGCACCCGCGGCCGCTTTTTGGCAGCCAATCGATTTTTGGCACAACATTGACCCACATTTCCTGGATGTCAGTGGTGACGCACAATAAACATGGCAATATACAGCGAAGCAAAGTATTTATGGATTTTTCCACTTTATTAGACATTTTTGGACTGACGCAACTTATAGGGCGGTGCGACGTGTACATCAGCTTTACTATTTCTTAATACTGTATTGATCTGGGAAATGAAAACAAAGCCGCTTGCAAGTAGAAATGCCGAAATGTTTTAATCTCACTTATTTTCCTTTCTATAATTTATATATATTGTTTATTTATATATATTTTTGTTTGTTCTTTGTTGTTTTAGTGAGTCAAATTGGTTCTTCTCATCCTGAGCATTTAATTGTTCTGTTGACCTTGTATTAATCTGCATTTGATTAAAAAAAACATACTTGAACTTGGGATTTATTTTTTTTCATTTTGGAGAAATAGCCCCCCCCCCTCCCCCCTCCTGGTGGACATATTAGGAACCCCCTCTGATGTCAGTTCACCTACAGTCATTCTCAAAGAATACCTGGGTTACCTGTGTGTAAATAGCTGCAGCAGCTGTGAGTCGTGGTGTTTCTGATCCAACCTGGTTCATTTGCATGAACAACTATAAAACTTTTGAGACTGGGGTTGTTTTAAGATAACATCAATTCACTTTGGTTTTGGCCTCGTTTAGACTGACTGTTAAGTTTGTTAATCCAGCCTGATCATTCAAAAAGCTATGTACAACAGGTAAGATATTAATAGTTCACAACATTTCCACAGAACCACACTTCAAAAGATCTGAACTATCTCCGTAAGTGCAAGTACTGACATTAAACTGAATGTATTAAAGGCGAGATAAAAACATAAATAAAACAAAGATTTAGGACTAAACTCTGATCTGAGCAGCCATAACTGGATGGAGCTGATTTATTCTGGTTTACTGACTGACTGAACAGCGGCTGTAATTTACCAACTGGCTGCTTCTATTCTCTGGTGCTCTACTTGCCTTTGTTTTAGTTCCACAGAGGAGTTTTTGTCTTTTGGTGTCCGGGTTTATTTTTAGAGATCGTTACATAAATCAAGTCTGTTAAATAACTTTGTCTGTGGTCAATGGGAGTCTGTTGTTTATTTGAGTGGAAACCCAGACTGGCTCTGGGCCAAGATGAGGATGTTGATGATGGGTTTACGAGATCGAAACGAACGGGGGTGTTGTCTGCTACATAACAACGAGAGCTCGCTTTGGGCTTCAGAGCAATTTTTTTATTTGATTTTTTTTGCTGGGGTGGGCTATCCAATCCGGAGAATGGAAACAAATGATTTATTGTTTCTATTGTTCCTTTTCTTTTGACGGATTTCAGGTTTTTAAACACGCCACAATGTCATCTTTTCTTACCATTTCATAAGTGGAGACAACTCGGCGAAGGACATCTGGTAAGGGTCCCTGGGGCTCTAGAGCGGGGTAGTTGTCCCTTAGGTCAAACAGCAGTAAAGGCGTCCCTTCTGGGCCCGACACACTGGAGCTCAGAGCCAGCACACACTGCATGAGGTTAGCCACAGCTGACACCCCGCACAGCTCCCTGAACACTGCTACTGAGTTCTGTCCCAAAAAGAAAAGTAGATTTAAACACCATTACACACCTGTTCCCTGTTTTCAATTGATAGAAACAAAGGAAACAAACACTACAGCCAAAAAGAAAAGAGGAGTCAAGCAATCTTTTCTCTTCTTTGTCACGACAAATCTTTTTGTCTTTTCACACGCAAATAATCAAAACAAGCAGCAGCGGAGCAGTTTGTCTCTTTTTTCCAGATATCACTTGTTTTCCTGCTGCTACGCTGTAGTTTGGAAGAAATCGACATAAAGAAGTAGCCTTTCATGCTATAGTGACATTAATCATAGTTTGATTGTCATAAATAATACCAACACTAAACTGGTGCTGGGCTCCTGCAGATTAGCACCTGAATAACAATACAGGTAGTCCCCGACTTACGAGCGAGTTCCGTTCCTGCGAGTTGCTCGTAACACGAAAATTCGTAAGTTGGAACACGAAGCACATGTTCTCGTAAGTCCGGATTTTCGCTCGTAAGTTGGAACATTTATGCTAGCGCTACTACGAACACTCGTTTTTCATCAAAAACGTTCATATTAGTTCATAAACATGGTCGGAAACGTGTTTCCAAACGGTTAGCTAACACACTTTCATCTAAAAACACAAAAAAGTGCTGTATTTTTTACAAATTTACTTCTCTTTCGCCAGCTCGTAAGTCCGGGACCTCGTATGTAAGAGCGCTCGTTAAGTCGGGGACTACCTGTAGTTAGTCTGTTGTTTGCACTGAAGTAAATGTCAATTTGGCTGGACAATTTAGAAAACAGGATTGTATTGATTCCTAAATACAGTATTTTGCCAGAGTTTCATGTTTTGTACAAATTATAAGCTCAAAAAACATGCAGCATCTACATACAGTAAGAGCACCGTTTTCATTTTCAGCTCAACAATTTGACATTGAATATAATATATATACCGTATTTTCCGGTGTATAGGTCGCACCTTTTTATGGTTTTTTCAAGGCCTGCGACCTATATATGGCTTGTTATCACTTTCGGTGAAACAAATTTTTAAATCCAGCTCATTTCACAATTACGTTCATTTATTAAGGAAAAGTTCAGCTCAGACATATATTTGCTATAATTTTTATCAAACAAATAATTGTTTTTAAGTGTTAATCTTCTTAAAAGCCTTGCTGTGCGCTCCTGTGGCAGACATTTGCAGCAGAGCTAAACGTAGGTGCGACCTATACACCAGTGCGACCTATCTAGGGATTTTTCCAATCTATTGGTGATAATTGGACAATGCGACCTATACACAGGTGCGACCTATACACCAGAAAATACTGTACATGTATATACGTAACATATTTATAAATTACCACGCTGATATTTTTCTGTCCCTCTTGCTGTTTTTGTCACATCACTAACTCTCATTTGCAAAAAAAATGAAAAACTATACATTTAGGTTTAGATATAAAAAATAGAAGGTAAGTCACAAAAATATTCCTATTTAATGGTCACAGATTTTAATAGTCATGTTTCTCTGTCATTTTCACAACATTTCAACATTCTGTTCCAAATATCAGCTACAATTTTTTTTGCCATCTCACAATATTAAATGATAAAAAGGGACAGAGGTGGATTTAGTCATTTTAGGGCACAAGGCAAAACACTGGAGCCCCTCACTTACCGGTACTTGTAGTTTACTATTGTCAACTACATGTAAGTCTTACCTGCTACATTATTTATAATGAAAATTTATTTGATGCTAAAAATACTGATTTATCCAAGTTCATGGCTCATTATACCAAGTTAAATCAAAGGTAACTGGACTTCTAGTGTTTGATTACCGTATGCTTCGCTTCTTCTCTAAGGAGCTTTCTCAATTCAAACTGAATTAGATAAATACATTGCCAGTTTTGCACTTCAGTACTTGTGTTAGCACTAGCATGCTAACATGAGCACTCCTGCAATCAGTTTGTTCTTGTTGCTCCTCATTATATTTCACGTTGTCAGTTGAACCATAGTATTTTAGCTTGGGTAGCTATGACCAAAATTGTCCCCTTTCCTCCTCTTTTCTGCCTTTTTTGAAACTCTCAGGGTATCACATGTCTCAGTTTGTTTACATCAACATGTGCAGCAGGTCTATGGAACCATTCAATGTTTGAACAGGGAGTGGGAGGATGCATTTTAAACAGTATTTTGGAAGGTTTCTTGAACTATAGCTTTTCAAACACAAAGAAATAAAACATGCGGTAAGTTGATTAGATATTTACGAGACCCCTGGTAGACCACCCCTCTTGTGGCTCAAGGTACAAAAAGCCTACCTTTGCCTAATGGTAAACCCACCTCTGCAATGTGATGCAGCTAGGTTTTTGGAGATACAGACAAATCTACTTCCTTAAGAGCCACTAGGCTCCTAATTTTCCAGTGGTTCAAACTTCACGGCACACATATCCCATATAAACTCTTCATCTCTTTATTTGAAGCATACTGGTTGCTTCCTATGCTAGAGTAACTTGTTTTGCTGTCGCTTTTTGTGGTGTCAACCATTCTGGCAAAAAATGGAAAGGGATTTAAAGTGTCTGTATATGCACTTGTCTGGGGAGAGAGTTTCTAGTGTTAAAACTTTGTGGTCTCTAGGAGTTATAGGTGAGAGGCTAAGCTGAAGACTAAAACTGACAACAAGTGTTGTTTAAAATCTCATTGGAATTTAGTTAGACAAGTACAGTACTCAGAACTCTATACTGATATAGCTGTTGCACTATGACAAGGCCACTTCACTGATAAACTGTTAGCAGACAAGCAGGCGAGAAATATACACCTGCCAAAGCTTCCAAAAGATTATTTGTGGTAGATTTTGCAACTAATGTCTGTTATCAGGATTCCATTTTGAAACACGGTTGGTAAAAAGCCAAATGTCCATGGTACCTCTTCCTCACCTGCATGTTACCTCTCAAATCAGTGGCTTCTCTCAAAAATGGAGCAGCCATCTTGAAAACCTCATCGACAGACCGAACACCCAGGTCTCTCAGAGCTGTGTACTCCCTCCCCCTCCAAGCCTTCCGTACTGAGAGACCTCTCTTGTGAGGCTTTCCGCCTCCTCTCCGATTTGTGAGGGCCACGTGGATGAACAGCTTAGCATGTGGAAGGTCCTCCCCTGTGAGGCACTGGAGGGGCACATGCCGGTAGCCAGGTTGGAGGCACTCCAGTGGTATAGTATACTGACCTGCAGGGGTAGAGACATCCTATTTTATTTACTCTTGTAGAGCCTTTCCAGACAACACCATTTCCAAAAGATGTGAATGTATCTATTTATGAGCAAATCTTCAGAAAATATATACTTTTTTTTTAAAGGTGGGCGCCAGACCGCTAGGGAGCGTTAAAGCGCTAATCCGCTTATAGCGGACCTAAACAATCTGTCAGCGTTATAGCGGATTGACTAACTTTTATAATTCATAAGCGGATTTGCGCTATTTTTATTTAAAATGCAGTACCGCTAATAACTAATTATCTATCAGTAAAAACGAAAAAACTTATTTACGGGCTCTTAAATCAACCGGACGACTGCTAACAGACCATATCCTGTCAGCGCCGGATGTGGTCCGTGACAAAAAAGCGTCCCCCTCAGTCTCTTGGCTAGAGAGAGCGCAGTTAGCAGCCAGTGTGTTACTCTGCAGCCTTATTGCTTGTTTTCGAAGAGTCAGACGAAGAGTTTTTAACATGGAGGGTGAACTTATGGATGTTTCTCAGCGGCCTACGCGACGCGTCTGGATTAAAAAAAGTAGTTCGCCATTTGCCCTCTTCAAAATGGCGGCGGCCACAGAAGCTAAGGACTTTCCAAGAAAACACGGTAAAAACAATTATTTCTTTGCTGAGAAAAAATATATTTCTTAGCTGACTTTATAGCACAAGGTTTTTCTGAGCTTGACCGTTTCATGAAATGGTCAAATCTGCTGGATTAAAAAAAGTAGTTCGCCATTTGCACGTTAGCGTGTTAGCATTAGCTTCCGCTAGCATTGCTAATACATAAGCGCTTTTGAAATTGCGGACCTAAATAAATTAATAAGTGCTTTAGAAATAGCGGAACAAATTTTTGGATTAGCGCTGCCCAGCACTGCTTTTTTTGAACAAAATGTGATGAAACACGCATAAAAAGGTATGGATTTGGATGATAGCATCATGCATGTGTAAAAATAATTTTCATATGATGTGTTACATTTACAGAAACAGTCTTGATCAACTGACCTATGAATTCATCCCCAATGAAGTCATCATCCAGCACCACAAAACGAACCATTGCTAGCTCAGGCAAGTTGATCTGGAACTCAAAGCTCTCATCAAAGATGGGGTTGTCTCCATTATGCGTCACAGTTCTGGTGCGGCGCTCTGCACAGTCCGCTGGGATGCCATGGATCTCCACATACACATAAGGGTCCACTACATCCCCTTTGACCCCAGAGCCTTTGGGTTTGGGTAGATTTTGGCCACTGATTACCTGAACAAAAAGAAAAACTGTTATAGGTGCATTTATTTCATCCAAGTAATTGCTGATGTCTAGAAAACAAATCGCATCTTCTACCTTTACGTGGAGCAACTGTGGAGACACACCGGGTACTGTGTCTTTTGTGTCAGCACTGAAATAAGACACCTCCTGCCGCATGATGGCTGGACGCAGAACATATCCACATTTCCCGTTCTGCCGGAACCAGGCTGTGTTCAGGTCCATCATCAGTCCTGCAGTTTGAAAATTCATGGACACAATCTGGCACCCGCACTTCCACAAGTCCTGGGGGTTCAAATTGCTTGAGTCAATGCGCATAGGGTTGGGGTAAACTCGTGACAGGAAATGCTTGTTGTGGTTGACGAAGTCGCCAGGGCTTTCGCTTGCAAGACGCACAGCCAAAGACTCGTGAAAGGAACACATTTCCCAAGGTTTCTGGGATTTAGATGATGTTTTAAAGTCTATAAAATTAACAGAATGGCAAAACGTTATCAAATCAGAGAGTTCCCTCAACAGCTGGAAGCGTTTGGGAGGAAAATGAGTCGTGACACAGACACTTTTTTGCACAATGTCCTTCTCAATTCCACTAGATGCTCCACTCCCATTGGTCGCTGTTTTCACCTTCTGACACATTTCGGCTCCTTCATCTTCTTCACTCACCTCCCCAGCCTCCCCATCAGAACCTGGCCCAAGTTTTTTACCCTTTATAAGTATTTGATGCCTCAGGTCATGTGGTGATCGTAAGTAAGTGGCCCCTTCATCTGGTAGATCTGTGTACAGCCACTCCCCCAATATCCTTGTGAGTTGTTGCAACAAAACCTTCTGCTGTTGCAGTGTGCAGTGGTTTTCAATGCACAGAATTAATGGATACTCTGACGCTACGAATGCAAACTTTCCAATCGCTTCTAAAACGAAACGCAAGGCCAGTGGTGGAGAAATGGAATGCCCTGTGCACACTATTGGTTCCTCGTCAGCGCCATCCCAGATGTCCAACTCCACACATCTGCAACCCATCTTAAGGGCACGAATGTAACCAGAAACATCTGAAGGGCCTTGAAACTGGTCCTCGATGAGGTAGGTGTTGTGGGAGGAGTTGATGTAGTAGTGAGACAAAGGCTGGGACATGTCTTGGCAGACGTTATCGTGCTCTCGATCAAACAGGTGGCACTCTGCTGATGTGAGGTAACTGGTGAAGCCATCCAAAGACAAGCGTCCCAGCTGTCGTCCCTCCTCCGATGGCTCGTGGGACAGAATGACCTTCAGGCTGGTTTCTTCACTCACCTGGACAACAAAAACAGTAAATGTCCTGAAATAAAAGAGTTTCAGTCAAGTTTGGCTGCACTATTTATAGATACACATTAAATGCTAATAAATACTTAAGACGTATCCTTGTCTCAATTTATGTGTGAGTTTTTTGTGTTACCCACTTGAGCAACGCCCTGCTCAGCCTCAATGAACCTCATCAGGTCTTTGGCATCCAGGTACTCTTTGTTGCTAGAGAACTGCACCAATAGAAAGTAGATCTCAGGGCGGGTGCAAAAGTCGTGGAAGACCTCCATGAACTCCTTCTTGGTGACTCGCTTGTCTCTTCCTGTTCGCTTTTTGTTTGGGCTGTGGTCTTTAAATCCCGGACCATTTTCCACTGTGAGCTCACACGTCTTCTCCCTGACTCTCTGGAGCTCTTTAAATCTGTGCTCCACCTTGCCGGCGCTCACCCCAAGGTTCACACTTTGAACCAGCTTAACCGCCGACTGCAAGGGAATCCCTTCCTCGACGTCTTCTGGTCTGTCAGACTCAGCCGCAGAGAAGAGCTGCTCCAGCCAGCGAAGGCGAAGACTGTCTTGACTGTTGGCGAGCAAGTCGAGAGCATGTTTTCCATACTGCATGAGATACCTAAAGCAAACAAGAGAAGGATGGACGTTACTGGAGATATTACTGTAAATAATTAGAATTTAGTCAAATAAACAGTGACTTAGGCCCAAATGATCAAATAAAGCAAAAACGGAAAAAATGTTGCAAGGCATCACTAATTGAAATCCTTTGTTAGACAAAAATAAAGATAAAGAGGCTTGAAACCCTCTTGAAAGTGGAATGCACCACACAAAAATAAGGAAGGGTAATGTGTGTTGTGTTAGTGTTTCTCTCTGATGTAATTTGATTAAAGCAAGTGAACATTTCGTAAGACCTAAGGAAATTGTGTCAGTTAGTAAACGCAATCCATGTTTTTTAATGTTAACATGCTGAAATTTTGTATTTCTTGATGCTTTGTTTTCTAAATAGGTTATTACAATAGGGCTACCTGTAATTAAAATGAAAATCATATTTTGGCAAACACATTTTCAGACCATGTGAAACAATGGGTGTTCTTATGTACATCCCCTGTTCTAAAAAAGAAGTTGAGGCGTTGAGTAAAACGTAAATAAAAACTATTTGTAAATCTCACAAACGCTTTATTCACAGTAGTAAACATATCAAATATTGAAACTAAGACATTGTATATTTCTTTTTATAAAAAAAATGGTAATTTTGTTTTTATGGCAGCAACACATCTTAAAATAAGACAAGACAGGGCAACAAAAAATGTAAACGTATTATGAATACGAAACAACTGGAACAGTATTATCAACAAATGATGCTAATTGGCAACAGGTCAGTAAGAGAATTGTGTACAAAAATAATTTTACAGAGGCTGAATTTCTTAGAAGTAAAGTCGGGCAGAGGTTCAGAAGTCTGAAAACGGTCAAGGAAGGCTTCAATATTAAAAATGGAACAGTCTCAACATATTTTGTGATATGTTGCTTCCATAAGATTCAAAATTACCTTATTGTTTATTTTAAAATTGTACTTTTTTTGATAAAACAATTTATGTTTACTATATTTCATTGTAAATAAAATATGGATTTTTGGAGGTTTGTGAATTCTGTTGTTATTTACATTTTATACAACATTCCAACTTTTTCAGAACTGAGAATGTACCAAAAAATAAAATAAAATCATAAAATAGAGGCCTAAATAATACTGATATAGATAGTATTTTGTTTTATAGTACATTATTAGGCCATTTGCATGTAAAAAGATAAGTGGAATGGATTTATTTAATAGCGTACAGTACAAAACTTCTCCAGGGCGTTTGTGTTGCTGCCGTACCTCAGCCCAGTCACCCAGATGTTAGCCACTTCAGCAGAGTTGGCCACCAGGTCCAAGCTTTCATAAACGTCTCCGTAGATGATGGAGAATGCACAGTCCTCTGATATTTGCTCGTAAACTCCACTGGTGCGGAAAGTTTCTGTGTTACGACCTGTCCGTACCTACAATTTGTGACCGCAAGAGATGCATGAAAACACCACATCAGATACAATAAAACAAAATTAGCTGTCCTCTTCCATGTGGTCCAGTGTTTTACACTTCTACAAAGAGCTTCAAAGGACTCTGAGGTCATTCATGAGGCAAAGTAAAAATCCATCAGTGGTTGGTTTTTTAAACTTGTTTTTTGTTCACACTGACCTCTCGTATCGAGTCGAGAAAGATCCGGGCTTTGTCTGACTCTTTTTTAGACGGCTCCCAGTACAGAGCTTGGAGGCCTGCATCCAGAAGGTAGTACCGCTGGTAAATACGGGTACTGGGTCGGATTTTCTTCAGCTCACTCCCCTCAACCTGCGAACAAGATAAAGATGAAGCTGTCACCCACAGATCTCAGTGGATCTCATATCAGTAATAAGCTTTGATGAACTGTAGACAAGGCTGAAGTTCTTTTCCATACCAGAAATCTTTGACACTTGTTTGGCATAGGAGCGGCACAATATTTGGAAAACTTGCAATTACATACAACCACAAATTAGAAGAAGTTGGAGCATTGTGTATAATGTAAATGACAGAATATAATGATTTGTAAATCACATAAACCCATTTTTATTCACAGTGTACGTAGTAAGTACGTAGTGCTTTGAACGGCTAGTCATGAAAAGCATCACATCTGTCCTCCCTGCCTCCCTGGATCCCTTCCAATTTGCATACCGACCTAATCGCTCAACCGACGATGCCATCTCCTCTGCCCTCCACACAGCTCTCACACATCTGGACACGAAGGACTCTTATGTTAGAATGCTGTTCATCGACTTCAGCTCGGCATTCAACACCATCATCCCCCAACAGCTCATCCTTAAACTGGACAGTCTGGGGCTGAACACCTCAATGTGTAACTGGCTGCTAGACTTCCTGACCGGGAGACCACAGACAGTACGGATCGGGAGTAACACATCTAGCACCATCACATTGAACACAGGGGCCCCACAAGGATGTGTGCTGAGCCCCCTTCTATTCACCCTGCTAACACACGACTGCACACCATCGTACAGCTCCAACCACTTCATCAAGTTTGCGGACGACACAACAGTGGTAGGTCTCATCAGCAACAACGATGAGACGGACTACAGGAACGAGGTGAGCCGCCTGGCCTTGTGGTGCGGACACAACAATCTCACTCTCAACGTGGAGAAGACAAAGGAGATTGTTGTGGACTTCAGGAAGAGGGATGCACAACATGCCCCTCTGACCATCAACAGCACCGCAGTGGAGAGAGTGGACAGCACCAAGTTCCTGGG
The DNA here is from genome assembly GCA_038048925.1 of Garcialebias charrua. NCBI lineage: Eukaryota > Metazoa > Chordata > Actinopteri > Cyprinodontiformes > Rivulidae > Garcialebias > Garcialebias charrua. The sequence continues at coordinate 5,432 of JBBPBX010067391.1, read as the reverse complement.
AGTGCACGTCTCGAAGGACCTGTCCTGGAGCAGGAACACTGCAGCACTGGCCAAGAAGGCTCACCAGCGCCTCTACTTTCTCCGCAAGCTGAAAAGGGCTGGAGCTTCAACCCCCATCATGTGCACCTTCTACAGGGGTGCCATAGAAAGTGTCCTGACCAGCTGCATCACGGTGTGGTTTGGTGCATGTACTGCATCCTGCCGCAAGAGCCTCCAGCGCATCGTGAGAGCAGCTGAGAAGATCGTCGGCACCTCCTTGCCCTCACTGCAGGACTTACACAGCAAACGCCTCACTCGGAAAGCCCACTGCATGGCAGGTGATCCCACACACCCACTACACAGCTGCTTTAGACTGCTGCCATCAGGGAGGAGACTGAGGAGTCTCCAGGCTCGAACCAGCAGACTGAGAGACAGCTCTGTTCATCAGGCAGTCAGAATGCTAAACACTCTGCCTGCTCTGCCTCCCCTCCCATTTGAACTGCCTTAACACAAAAAACTTTCTCACACATTACCACTCAACACAAAGATTTTAACACTGGACTCTGTGTCATCAAACGGGTTATTCACTAAACTCTCGGTCATGTGCTCATTCAGTTTGCACTACTTCTCATATTTGCACTAATGTTTGTATTACATTACTGCCTATAGTCATACTACTGTTTACATTCACTGTTTACATTTATTAATACGGTTTACATTTATTACTACTGCTTTACATTTATTACTACTGTTTACATTTACACTACTTTTATCTACACTACTGCTGATACATATACAGCATTCTCTGACTAGCCTTATCTAAGGATGCCAAATGTGCCTTACTGCATATGCCACTTTGGTAAATGGTAAATGGAGCTTATTTATATAGCGCTTTCCAGCCCCCTGTGAGGGACCCCAAAGCGCTTTACAGTACCAACCATCCACCCATTCATACACACATTCATACACCGGTAGCGGAGACTGCCATGCAAGGCGCCTTCCAGTCCTACCGGGAGCAACTCGGGGTTAAGTGTCTTGCCCAGGGACACAACGACACATGGTGTGAGTAACCGGGATTCGAACCTCCAACCTTCCGATCGGGGGACGACTGCCATTACCACTACACCACGGCCGCCTTACTGCATATGCCACTTTGCCTATACTATACCAACATCAACTACCTCATACATATACTGTGTACATTAACTCATATGCTGCTGTGCCACTCTTTGCAAATGTCAATGCTAGAACCTTCAGTTTATTTTATAGATATACTTTTTATACTTTTTATACTACTATGCAAAAACTCAGGACAGTATTACACTTTTATTATTTCATTTTATGCTTATGTTCATTGGGTGTTTGGTGTTTTAGGGGTGTTTGGTGTTTCAGTGTTGGTGTAAATTTTCATACTTTTATACTACTATGAAAAAACTCAGGACAGTGTTACACTTTTACTATTTTATGCTTATGTTTATTAAATGTTTTAGTGTTTAGTGTTTAGATGGTTACTGTTGCACCGAGGGACTGAGAGAAACGCAATTTCAATCCTGTGTATGTCCTGTACATATTGCAGTTCTGACAATAAAGTTGACTTTGACTTTTGACTTTGACAACAAAAAAAAAGTATGGTAATTTAGAATTTTGTGGCAGCAACACATCTCAAAACATTTGGGGCAGTGGCACCAAAAGGTGCCTGTAAGTGGTATTAATACTAAACAGCTGAAGGAGCATTTAGCAGCAAATTAGGTTACAGTAATTCAAAACAGGTCAGTAGCAGGAAAGGACATAAAAAGAACATTCTGAGAAGCTGAATCTCTCATGTAGATGGGCAGAGCAGAGGTTCACCAGTTTGCAAAAACCTGCTTCTAAAATGGCACAAAATGTTTCTCTATAAAGGCTGAAAATACTTTAAATACCCAGTAGCAACAGTTCATAATATCAGTTAGTTTTAAGATGCAGGAGAAATCTGTGTGCAGGGTTGAAAGTCAGTATATGTCTATCACCGGGCTCTCAGGTGGTGCTGCCTTAAAAACAAGGCTGATTCTGCAGGGGCTCAGGAACACCTCCACACATCATGGTCTGAGCCATTCACAAATGTCAGTTAAATCTCAATCATGCAAAAATGAAGTCATATGAATTCTTCTTGTCTTTACTGGATCGACGTTAATTTCAAATGGACTGAGGCAATGTGGAAAACTATTCTGTGGTCAAACAAATCTAAATTTGAAATTATTTCAGGAAAGCTGGGACACCACATGCTCCGTACTAAAAAAGAGAGGGACCATCCAGCCTGTTAGTGCACAGTGCAAAACCACTGTCTCTTTGTTGGTATGGGTGTGCATTAGTGCCGCTGGCATGGGTAACTTACATGTTTGGAAAGCTATTATTAATGCAGAAAACTATATTCTTGTTTTAAGATAAGATAAGATAGAACTTTATTAATCCTGCAGGAAATTGTTGTGCCAGAGTTTCATTACAAAGGAACATACACAAGGAATCAGACTAGATATAAGAAAATAAGAGAATATAAACAACATATGCATCATCTGGACTATGCTTTTTCAGAAAAGGCCTAGTACAATTCAGAAATACAGTGCTAAATCTGACACTGCATCCATTACCAACAAGATGGCGGCGCAGAGATGAGCGGCAGCTTCTCAAACTCCCAAGGAAAAACCCAGTTTTTTTGTTCTGACATCAGATCTGAGCCTGACTTAGCTTGTTTGAAGCAGGTGATTTATAGCTGAACCAAACTTATTAGCATAAGAGATGGTTTGGCTTCAAATTCAGCAGCGATGGATCATAACCTGAGAGCTACACTCAGCGATTGCAGCTATTACAACATCAGCAACACTAACAACATCAGCGTGGAGAGACCTGCGCACTAACGGGAAAAGGAAGCGATGCGCGCAGGGACATCAAAGAGGAAAACAAGGCAGAGTGTTATTGAGACTAAAGGCTAATGCTAACAGATCGCAGATTCTATTTTTGTTCCTGGCCAACGTCCACTCTTTTGACAACACGCTAGATCTTCTGTCAATGATATGTTACTTTATTTGTGTTGCTGATTTCTTGCCTTTAAGCTGCCGTTTTCATACCCATCTGCTCACAAAAGACTCATGTTCAGGCTGCTGTTTGCTACTGTTTGCTGTGTGCAGTGGAGAGCATCCTGTGCTCCAACATCAACATGTTGCCATGGAGGCTGCACAGCTGCAGAAAGAAAAGCTTTACAGAGAGTGGTGAAGGCTGCACAGAAGATGTTGGAGTCAGTCTCCCCACCATCACAGACATTTACACCTCCAGATGCAGGAAGAGAGCCACCTGCATCATGAAGGACCCCACTCACCCAGCACACACACTTTTTGCCCCACTCCCCTCAGGAAGGAGGTTGAGGAGCATTAAGTGTAGAACCACTAGACTGAGGAACAGCTTCTACCCTGAGGCTGTTAGACTCATGAATATCTAACCAGAATAATCACTGTGAAATATCACATCATGTTGCTGCTGATCTGTTTCATGTTGCTGCTGATCTGTTTCATGTTGCTGCTGATCTGTTTCATGTTGCTGCTGATCTGTTTCATGTTGCTGCTGATCTGTTTCATGTTGCTGCTGATCTGTTTCATGTTGCTGCTGATCTGTTTCATGTTGCTGCTGATCTGTTTCATGTTGCTGCTGATCTGTTTCATGTTGCTGCTGATCTGTTTCATGTTGCTGCTGATCTGTTTCATGTTGCTGCTGATCTGTTTCATGTTGCTGCTGATCTGTTTCATGTTGCTGCTGATCTGTTTCATGTTGCTGCTGATCTGTTTCATGTTGCTGCTGATCTGTTTCATGTTGCTGCTGATCTGTTTCATGTTGCTGCTGATCTGTTTCATGTTGCTGCTGATCTGTTTCATGTTGCTGCTGATCTGTTTCATGTTGCTGCTGATCTGTTTCATGTTGCTGCTGATCTGTTTCATGTTGCTGCTGATCTGTTTCATGTTGCTGCTGATCTGTTTCATGTTGCTGCTGATCTGTTTCATGTTGCTGCTGATCTGTTTCATGTTGCTGCTGATCTGTTTCATGTTGCTGCTGATCTGTTTCATGTTGCTGCTGATCTGTTTCATGTTGCTGCTGATCTGTTTCATGTTGCTGCTGATCTGTTTCATGTTGCTGCTGATCTGTTTCATGTTGCTGCTGATCTGTTTCATGTTGCTGCTGATCTGTTTCATGTTGCTGCTGATCTGTTTCATGTTGCTGCTGATCTGTTTCATGTTGCTGCTGATCTGTTTCATGTTGCTGCTGATCTGTTTCATGTTGCTGCTGATCTGTTTCATGTTGCTGCTGATCTGTTTCATGTTGCTGCTGATCTGTTTCATGTTGCTGCTGATCTGTTTCATGTTGCTGCTGATCTGTTTCATGTTGCTGCTGATCTGTTTCATGTTGCTGCTGATCTGTTTCATGTTGCTGCTGATCTGTTTCATGTTGCTGCTGATCTGTTTCATGTTGCTGCTGATCTGTTTCATGTTGCTGTGTTCATTCGTGCTCATCTGCTCACACAGACTCATGTTCGTGCTGCTGTTTGACATATTGTTTTTTTATGATATTAGTGCTTAGTGTATTTTTAGTTGATGTTTTATTTAGTTCATATCTTAGATCTTATTACTGTTTCTCTTTTACATTTTATTGTTGGATGCAACTGGGACCCTGTTTACATAATCTCGTTCCACCACATGTATCACATGAGATGTGAATGACAAATAAATCTCTCTGACTCTGTTATACTGTATACAGTACCGTATTACTGTACAGTATATTACATTATTATTGTTTAGCGTGTATATACGGAAGGGCATTGCATTCAACCATGAAAATATTTTTTTGGAGCTTATGTAGTAAAAACGTGATAATCAAACAACAAACAAACAAACAAACAAACAGGCAATACATAGGCAACATATAAAATGAAGTAAAAAACAGAAAATAGACATAAAAATGTCGCAGATAATAAATATAATGACCAACCTGTGTGAAGCAAACAGGTTCAACCACAGATCATCAGGTGCTGAAAGCAACAGAATACCTGTAGTAGTGGGTTTTTTAACGGGATTTGAAAACCGAGAGGGAGGGGACCTGTCTGACAAGCAGAGGTAATACCTCGTTCCAGAGGCTTGGGCCTGCTACAGAGAAGGCTCTGTCACCTCTGCGCTTAAGACAAGTTCCTGGAACTGTGAAAAGTAACTGGTCTGCTGACCTCAGAGAATGTGGTGGGACGGTTAGGATTTGAAGATGAACTGGTAGCCTTGCAGGGATGCCAAGACTGGTGTAATGTGCTCTCTTTTGCCTGTAGGGCCTACTGGTTAAAAATTGGGCTGGGAATTTTTTTTTCCAGCCCTGTGAATGCTCGAGTGGCGCTCTATTATATGAGATGTATATGTATATATCTATATATATCTATATATCTATATATC
>JBBPBX010067390.1:0-19417 GCA_038048925.1 Garcialebias charrua | reverse complement strand
AGAAGAAGAAGAAGAAGAAGAAGAAGAAGAAGAAGAAGAAGAAGAAGAAGAAGAAGAAGAAGAAGAAGAAGAAGAAGAAGAAGAAGAAGAAGAAGAAGAAGAAGAAGAAGAAGAAGAAGGCTCTCGTTCAAGACTGCGCATGCGTACTGTGCCGCAGCAGAGAGCATGGCAGAGTAAAAACTTTTGCGACGGTGGCTTTGAGGTAAGCCTCCCTTACCTTTTCTCAAGTACGATAAAATTATTTATACAGAGTTTCTGTCTTTGTAATGCGCATTACAGATTCTTATCGATGTTTAATCGTGTTTTTTATAGCTCAACGTTGCAGCTGACGTGAAATAAAAAGTTGGGGCGAGCTAGCTAGCTAGAATAGCTAACACTAACAGCGTGGAGCTATGACGCGGTTGTGTCGACATTAAGAGGTAACGTATTTATACAAAGTTGTTTATAATGTAGACTGAGACATGGACAAAAGTTGTTGTAATGATCATACCAATATTAAATAAAAGTTTTTACGTCTTTAGTGACGTGTGTTTGTGTGAGAGAGCCAGCGCCGGCCCAAGCCTCCATGGGGCCCTAAGCAAAATTTGGTTTGGGGCCCTCTATTTCTGCTAATAATGTGGTTTACTGTAATAAACAGTCAGATAATCAGATCATTCACCCACCTTACATAAACTCATTGCAACTCTGACAGCCCTGTTTACATTACCCCATATGTATAAATCAGTGGTACTAAAAGTAACAACAACAAAAAAAAAACAGTATTCAATGTATTTTACAGCAAAAGTGTCATATAGTTTATTATCTTTGGTTTCAAAGAACTGCAACAATAATGTTCAAATAATTTGTAGTGCAAGATCAACCACAAACAGATAAAATAACTTTGATGCATTAAAAATAACTTAAATTGTGCAAAAACAGACTAAATAAAATAAAATATCAAGGAAATACTTAATGTAAATGAACAATGACTTGAAACCATGTAAAATGGTTTAAAAAAGGAATTTAAAGTTGAATTATTAGTTCTTAAAACTGTGTAAATGTATGCAATAATTTGCAAAAGCTGAACTTAAAATATTAAATAACCTTTACCCACACATTTGTTTTATTATTATTAAGGTTTCTTTATTATTTCACAGATACCCATCAAAACCTGAAATCACAGCAATGGCTAAAAGGATAGCTGTATTACCCCATGCTACAGGACCAAGGAGAATTCATGGGTAAGTGAAATGCATCCAGTTAATGACCAAAGTTTTTTTATTTTGCACATTTTTATTGAGGATTTAAAAAATGTAATTACCGGTAATGTGTTCTTAAGGTCACTGTGTTTGCGCAACTAAACCAAAGATTGCAGAATGTGAGGTCCCCTAAAAAAACATCTCTTGAGTGGGAGACAATCAAAGTGGTAAAGCTGCAACTAACGATTCATTTCCTCAATAATAAATATGTTTATGTTTATTAAATTTGTTCATTTTTTTTACAAAAGTAACAATACAAGACAATCTCATAAATGATAATGTACAAAATATAAAAAAATGAAAGGTAGCAGAAAGAAGAATAAATCTCATTATATCTGCCCCTTACTTCCAACAATCAGATTAAACAATAATAATCAACCATGTAAACAATAATAATCTTCAACCAACTTTTTCCAACAATCAGATTAAAGGGGACCACATGTAAGTATTTAAAATTGTTATGTTATGTCTGTGTGCTATCTTGACAATATTAATTCATTTTAAAGGGGACCACATATTCAAAATTCACTTTTTAAAGGTTTTTTTACTCAACTTTGGGTATGTACTTCATAAAAAAACAGTCCTAGTGGCAAAAAATGCACCCAGTGGTTTATTTACTCTAGTAAATTTATTTTACTGTGATATGATACGGTCTGTTTTAAAATACTCTCGCATGTGACGTCACAAGCGAGAGGACAACCCACCCCAACCTGAGTCCAGCCCCTCACCTAGCAACCCCTGGTTAGGCTCAACCCACTTCTGTATTAAACACATGACTGTTGTTTTTCATGATTTCATCTCATCTTTTGTTTATATGTTCTTAATTTCATGTGTACAGCACTTTGTTGCAGCTGTGTTTTTTTTAAATGGCTTTATAAATAAAGTATAATTGTTATTTTTATGTTTTAGTTCAATTTTTAGTGTATTTGCGATCGCTCCCAACGTGCAGCCGGCAAAAATTAAACGAGCAGACCCCCGGCGTAGGGACCGGTTGCGACGGGACCCTCTTCTGGCGGATGGAGCGGAGCTTCAACTGTACAGCCTCGCAGCAGCCTCGCAGCAGCGAGGACCTTCTCCTTACGGATTAATTTACGGGAGACACTTGGTGAACTTTGTGTTGTCTTGACTGGAACAGCGATAACTCCCAAAATCGCCGCGTGCAACGAGCGGAGCTGGCGAACACCGGAAGAGGAACAAGCTAACATTAGCATCGGATTCGGGTGGTCTCATGCTAAAAGGAGCAGCAAATTGCGGCGCGCTCAGACGGGTTTCGGTAAGTTATCTTAAGCTAGCACTAACAGTAAGTCAAATGAGTAATAAAAAAAGAGCTAATTTTAAAACAACAACACATTACAGATACTGGCTGTGCAGAGGGCGTAAACAGATCGTTGAAGGGCGTGGACTTCAGAACTCAGTATCAGAAACCGGTCGTTCAAAACGAAAGTTAAAAATGGCAGAATTAAAAAGGGTATAATTGATTATCTAAGAATTATTTTGTGTATTAAAATGAATTAATATTGTCAAGATAGCACACAGACATAACATAAAAATTTTAAAGACCTATATGTGGTCTCCTTTAATACACAAAATAATTCTTAGATAATTAATTATACCCTTTTTAATTCTGCCATTTTTAACTTTCGTTTTGAACGACCGGTTTCTGATACTGAGTTCTGAAGTCCACGCCCTTCAAAGATCTGTTTACGCCCTCTGCAACAGCCAGTATCTGTAATGTGTTGTTGTTTTAAAATTAGCTCTTTTTTTATTACTCATTTGACTTACTGTTAGTGTCTAGCTTAAGATAACTTACCGAAACCCGTCTGAGCGCGCCGCAATTTGCTGCTCCTTTTAGCATTAGACCACCCGAATCCGATGCTAATGTTAGCTTGTTCCTCTTCCGGTGTTCGCCAGCTCCGCTCGTTGCACGCAGAGATTTTGGGAGTTATCGCTGTTCCAGTCAAGACAACACAAAGTTCACCAAGTGTCTCCCGTAAATTAATCCGTAAGGAGAAGGTCCTCGCTGCTGCGAGGCTGCAGCGAGGCTGTACAGTTGAAGCTCCGCTCCATCCGCCAGAAGAGGGTCCCGTTGCCGCCGGTCCCTACGCCGGGGGTCTGCTCGTTTAATTTTTACCGGCTGCGTGTTGGGAGCGATCGCAAATACACTAAAAATTGAACTAAAACATAAAAATAACAATTATACTTTATTTATAAAGCCATTTAAAAAAACACAGCTGCAACAAAGTGCTGTACACATGAAATTAAGAACATATAAACAAAAGATGAGATGAAATCATGAAAAACAACAGTCATGTGTTTAATACAGAAGTGGGTTGAGCCTAACCAGGGGTTGCTAGGTGAGGGGCTGGATTCAGGTTGGGGTGGGTTGTGGCTGCGGTTGGCTGCGGTTTGTGACATCACAAACCGCAGGAAGTGAGGAACGAACCGTTTTTATCACAGACAAATAAATCTACTTAGAGTAAATAAACCACTGGGTGCATTTCTTTGGCCTTAGGACTGTTTTTTTATGAAGTACATACCCAAAGTTGAGTAAAAAAAACATTAAAAAGTAAATTTTGCATGTGTGGTCCCCTTTAATTATCTGGACACCAAGGCCACCTCCAAGGATCTATGGGAAAGGTTGGTGGTCACTGAGGACTTCATTAAAGTGTTTATCCAGTTGGAGATTGGGGGCTGTGAACCAGGGATGTTTGAGCTTTTTTTTAAGGCCTAGACCGAGAGACAGAGGCTACGCTCTCGTCTCCTGCAGGCTACTGCCCTACCCCCGGTGCCTGCCACTGTGGTCTCACCCATGGATCCGGAGCCATCTTGCTCAGTGGGTGTCAACAGTGACCCACTTGCTTGTCCTACTCCTCACCGTTGCAGAAGGAGAGGTCGACGTGGGACCCAAGTCCTCTCTCTGCCCACTCCGGCTCATCTGGTCTCGCCACCCGCTCTGGCTCATCTGGTCTTGCCGCCTGCTCCGGCTCATCTGGTCTCGCTGCCCGCTCCGGCTCATCTGGTCTCGCCGCCCGCTCCGGCTCATCTGGTCTCGCCTCCCGCTCCGGCTCATCTGGTCTATCCGCCCGCTCCGGCTCATCTGGTCTCGTCGCCCTTAGACCTCACACCAGACTCGCCGCCCGCAGACCTCACGTCGGACTCGCCGTCCACAGACCTTACGCCGGACTCGCCGCTCGCAGACCTCACGTCGGACTCGCCGCCTGCAGACCTCACTCCGGACTCGCCACTCGCAGACCTCACGCCGGACTTGCCGCTTGCAGACCTCACGACGGACTCGCTACCTGCAGACCTCACGTGGGACTCGCCGCGTGCAGACCTCTTGCCGACTGCAGCAGTCGTCTCACCACCTTCAGCAGACGTCTCCTTGTCGCCGGCCAACTCGCCGCCTACAACAGACGTATCCTCGCCGACGGTCGACTCGCTGCCTGCAGACGTCTCGCCGACGACCGACTCACCGACTGAAGACCGACTACCCGCCTGCAGACGTCTCATCGACGGCCGACTCCCCGCCTGCAGACGTTTCATCGACGGCCGACTCCCCGCCTGCAGACGTCTCATCGACGGCCGACTCCCCGCATGCAGACATCTCATCGACGGCCGACTCCTCGCCTGCAGATGTCTCATCGACGGCCGACTACCCGCCTGCTGACGTCTCATCGATGGCCGACTCCCCGCCTGCAGACGTCTCATCGATGGCTGACTCCCTGCCTGCAGACATCTCATCGACGGCCGACTCCCCGCCTGCAGACGTCTCATCGACGACCGACTGCCGACCTGCAGACGTCTCATCGCCGCCCACTCCAGCTCATCTGGTCTCACCGCCCGCTCCAGCAATCTGGTCTCATCGCCTGCTCCGGCTCATCTGGTCTCGCCTCCCACTCCAGCTCATCTGGTCTCGTCGCACCTTAGACCTTACACCGCACTCGCCGCCCGCAGACGTCTCATCGACAGCCGACTCGTCGACTAAAGACGTCTCATCGACGGCCGACTCGTTGATTGCAGACGTCTCATCGACGGCCGACTCGTCGACTACAGACGTTTCATCGACGGCCGACTCGTCGACTGCAGGCCTCTTGTCGCCTGACTCCTCGACGGCACCTGACAAAGTTTCATCGCCCGTCTCGGCGCCCAACTCCTTGACGGCGGCGCCTGACTCTGCACCGGCGCCCGATGACTGCTCTTTGCCGGCGCCCAACTCGCCGACGCCGACTACAGACTCATCGCCCGACTTAGCACCTTACGACGTTCTCCGGCTTGCTGGACGGCCTCACGGCCGCCCGCCTGATGTACTCCGGCCTGCTGGATGGCCTCATGGCCGCTCGCCTGACGTACTCCAGCCTGTTAGACGGCCTCCCGGCTGACCGCCTGACCTCTTGAGCATAGATGTTGTTCCCCTCTTTTCTGTTTTTTTCAGGCTCCTACCTGTCGGCCTTGTTTTTTGGGATCAGTATTTTGTGTCCTCCGTCCTGTCTCCTCCCCCTCCCTCCCTAGTTATGTGGGGGCCCATCTTGGGGGTGTCAGGTGCCACCCTTGATGGGGGGTTATAAAAAGCTCTGTCCCTGTTTGTTTCTTTATGTTTATTTGTGTTCAACTCCTATCATACTTTTGTTATTCTGATATTTGTGATTTCTGTTTCCTGTGTACCTCGTTCAGTCTTTGTTATTTCCCACTCACTCCTCAGTCTGCCTCCGTCTTAATCATTCACACCTGTCTCATCAGCTACCTGCCCAGGTGCTCTCATTACGCACTCTCCCTCTGTCTTATAAAAAGCCTTTCTCTCATTCACTCTTAATCCGGTCATTGTTCTTTTTACACAGACATCTCAGTCCTCTCCTCAATACTCTGATGTCCTGTTTCTGCTCCTGTTTGCCAGAGTAAGTTTTTGCTGCCCTGACAGCATTTTGTCTTGTTGTTTAATATAAATTATTATTATTTTAAACCCCTGCCTCGTTCGCTTGCCTGCACATGGGTCTAAAACCAGAGGAACGTGACAGTTAGCCTGCTTTTTTGCATGGCGTCACTATAATGAAAATTAGCACACATGCCAGTAAAACCAAAGAAGCAAATTGTAAAAAAAAAAATTAAAATGATAAGTGCAATTCAATGTGAAGAAATGTCCATGCAAGAAAGAGGGGTTTTAACAATTTTAATGGAGTTAGGGGAACCAAAAATGACACATAAAATATTTTTTGTCATAATTTCATTATGTTTGTCAATAAGAAAAACCTGTCCTGTTAAATACTGGTGTCGGATGTAACCCTTTTCCTATGTTGAGAAACATTTAAATGCATCATTGTGAATGTGTTATTAGCGCTTCTGTTGAGTGTTGCTACATTTGTTGTGTAAGAGGTATTCTGCATGTTCTGCTCTCATCCATATCCAGGCATAACTTCAAACATTGAAATGGGAATTATGTGCTTTAAAGGCTAGGTAATTTGATATTCATTGATTGAGTTAGGAGCCAATCTAAAACTGTAGAATTGTAGTTATTGCTATCGATTTTAATAACTAGGCTGTTGCGGTTCATTCAGTGAAGTTTTACTCAATGCAGAAAGTGAAATGTTTCATTTTGTGTGCAAAGCACAATACTTTATCCAATTGCTTTGTGTGCTATTATACATTCTGCTGTCGTAGCTGTAAATGACATGTTAACCACAGATGAAATCAATCACCTGAACTCCTCACATGCACACATTAAAGCTTTGTATTTGGTCAGATTCCATAATTTTTAAAATACCATAAAAACCTTAACATTTATTTGAGTCCATGAAAACATTTCCTCAAAGTTTTTACTGATTCATTGAATAAGTATGTACAGTACCGTAGTTCTTTGTGTCATTCTCCCCTCGGATAGTTCAAGAAAATAATGGTAAAGAACATTTCAGGATCATTTCACGCTGCACTCTAGTATCTCATAATCTAGAATTAAAGTAATACTTTGTAGGTCAGAACATTTGAAGTGTGGTTCTGTGAAAAAAAATCAATCACATCATGTTGCTGCTAATCTTTTTCATATTGCTGCTGATCTGTTTCATGTTGCTGTGTTCATTTGCGGTCATCTGCTCATACAGACTCATTCATGTTCATGCTACTGTTGGAAGTAATGTTTTTATGCCATTAGTGCCTAGTGTATTTTTTACTTGATGATTTCTTAGTTCACATCTTGGATGTTACTACTGTTTTTCTTTTACATTTTATTGTTGGATGTAACTGGGACCCTGTGTACATAATCTTGTTTTATCACATGTACCACATGTGGTGTGAATCACAATAAAGAATCTCTGGCTCTGACTCTCTGGCTCTGTGTAAAGATTGTGCACTAATATTACCTTATTTTTTGTAGATAGCTTTTAAAATGGTCTCAGTCTGAAAAAAGAATTATAACAAGATCAAAGTGATAATCAAAATGGGACCAGGACCTAAGTGGATTGCTGGGGTCTTACAACCATTTTAGTCTCAAAAAAGTCCTGACAGTATATGCAAATGTTATTTTACAAGCCTTTACTTTGCTGTCAATTTTGCATTACATGGTTATTCCAGTAGCAATATTATGTTCTTGCTGGAAGTGCCTCACACTCGCCAAAACTGATACGGCTGTTGCTGTTGTTTTTTGTGTGTGCAAATAAATACATGATTATATGTAAATAATCCTGAAATGCAAAATTGACAGGAATACAGAAGATTGTAGTTGTTTTTTTGTTTTGCTTTTATTAAGGTTATCCTGCAGCATGGTGGCATAATTGGTAGAGCTGCTGTCTCTCAGTGAGCAGGTTACCCTGGTTCAAATCCTGGTCCATGGGCCTTTCTGGGTGGACTTTGCTTGTTCTCTCCATGTTGCATGGGTTTTCTCTGGGTACTCTGCTTTCCTCCCACTGACGAAAAACATGCATGTAAGGCTAATTGGTGACTCTAAAATATATCTATGTGTGAGTGAAAGAGTGAATTGTTGTCTGTCTCGTTTGTCTCTATGTGGCCTTGGGATGGACTTACGACCTGTCCAGGGTGTACCACATCCCTTGCACAGTGATGGCTGGACATGGGCACTGGCAACCCCCATGACCCACAACAAAGGAAGAAGCAGGTAAAAATAATGAATGGATGAATGGATAGGGTTGTCTCAAGAATGGAGCAATCTAGCTTGTCCGTTAGTCTTGGTCTGGCCCAGATTAGCTGTAAACTATTGCTGTAAACCTGCTGATCTTCAAAATCAAAAAAGCATGCACTCCCTCACCACAGCTGTGTCTGTTTTATACCCTATCAGGATGTGTTTGATGAATGCAAGATCAGTAACCAACAATACTTTTATCCTCAGGGACTTCTTTAAAGAGCAGGAGTTAGTTCCCTTTCAGTCTGGTCTCTCGGTGCAACATATTTGCTATGGGAATTGCGCCCCCGCATGATTACCTGAAGGAATACATTCACGCCTTTACGGCAGGGGTGTCAGCGTCGCGCCAGAGGCCTCGCCCTCTGGGTATTTAAGTGGCTGACGCCCATCTTTCTCTTTTTTGCCCTTCACCTCGCTTAAAGCTGCTGTATGTAACTTTACTAAAAATATATTTTTAACATATTTCTTCACTCTGTCACTATCTCCTGACAGACTGATGTTAGACAGGTAATCTCTGAAAAAAACTATAGTCCTCTGGCTTCTCCCGGTGGTACTACAAGCATTTCTAAAAACCCACAGTGACCCGCCGTTAACCAGCCAATAAAAACAGAGTTTTTAACCAGCCAATAAAAACAGAGTTTGGTTCATGAACAAGCTTCTCATGCCTATCCCCCACCTGTCCCAACCCCGCCTGGCCAGTCACGAGACAGGCCATGCTTTGGAGGAGAAGCTAAGGAGGGTGAGTTGCAGGTCAGCCGAGAGCAAGGGGAAGGGACCAGAAAGGTGTCTCTGTTCAAAATATTTCTAAGTGCAGTGTTTTCCAGAAACTACATACTACAGCTTTAACACATGAACTTCGTGGGACTTCTCTGTTGTCGCATCGCTCGACTGAGATGAGCTTGCTCCCTACACTGAACGTACAGAGAAATGTTCCTGCGTTTTTCTACTTACCTCAAAGTTTTCTTCTTTTTCCGCAGTTGCTTTGCTCGACTGCGCTAACTGCGTCACAACCTCCTGCTAATCATTAGCAGGCTAACCAGCGAAAGCAAGACGACGGAGAAGACGGCTTCAAACAAAAGGAAACTAGGAACAACTTCGACGCTTCTCGCCGGACATGGCTCTCGAGAAGGGAAAACGGAGGACAAGGAGGAAAACAACCAGGACGACGAGCCCTCGCTCGCACCCATGCTCCAGCGGATGCGGCTACTCCCTCTTGGCGACGGACACCCACGAGGCCTCTCTTGTCTGCCTAGGGATTCTGCACGCGAGGAAAGCGCTGGAATTTCCCGACTCCTGCTCCCACTGCGTCGAATGTCGGCGGTAGTGAAGAAACGATGTGCTGACGCGTTGGCCAAATTCATAACTAGGAACGCAGCACTGAAGGTCGCACGTCGCACTAAACTACTCGCTCCCGAACCGGAGCTTGAATACGTGGACCTGGAATGCAACGGTCGAGTCGGAGAGGACAACATGTCGGACTCCTCAGTTGCCGTCGAGGACTCGACGCCCGAAGTGTCCGACCAAGACGCCGAATGAGGTCACAAAGGAGAAACTGTGGATTCCTCCCAGAACCTGGCGCAAATACTTCCGGAACCGGACTTGTCGTTACCTGTTCTGTTTGCCCTGTGCCATTGGGGGACAGATGCCCTGCAGGTCACGTGGTCAGACCCCACGCCTCGTCAACAGGCTACGAGGCTAGCGGGAAGCTACTTCTACGCGAAGCTACCGTTAACGTTGCAGAAAATGCCCATTTTTCCGGACTTCCTCATGGAGCTCAAATACTCCTGGGCGGAACCCGGAGCTCCCATCATGCTGCCACTATCCCGAATCCTTGATGTCACGGGAATGGAGACAGTGGACCTTGCCAGCGCATCCCTGATAGAGGAGACTCTGGTGGCTCACTTGGCCCCCACAGCCACGGGGACGAAACCAACGCTATCCAGAAGGGCCTGTCGCGCTTCGGAAAAACAACTCGAGAAGTGCTACAAGGCTCAGGGCCTTGCAGATGGCGCAATGAATGCATCGACCATGGTGCAGGCGTACCTGGCAGAAAAACTGCAAGATATCCAGGTAACAAAAGACGAGCATGCCGTAACGGAGGCCATGGAGGAGGTCCGCTGTGCCTCTGACCTCGTGCTCCGCATGATGGGGACAATAGCCATTTCCCAAGGCAAAGCGATGGCGGAAATAGTTGTCGCCCAGCGCCATCTTTGACTAACGTTGTCGGACCTCCCGGAAAACCAGAGGTCCACTTTCCTCCCACACCCGATCGAGCTGACGGGACTCTTCAGGGGAGCCCTGGAACGCGTCCAGGCCAGGCTAAAACAAAGGCGTAAACAGGCGGAAGCCCTCCGAGAGGGGTTGTCGAGGAAAAACTTTACATACCCAAAGGTAGACATGCGTGGCCTCCCACGGAAGAGACCCGCTGGTGACGGTGAAAATTTCCAGTACCGGCCGAGGGCCTCTTCAGTGTGGAAAGCAGATTTGGACCTGATGAAGCTGGACGAACTGATAATTTTACAGGTTAGCCCGCCCACGTGGTACGGGAACCTAACTTTTTGAGCCCAGTCTCCCCTTGTAAAAAACTACTAGGAGCTGGTGGCATGTGTGCGCGCACCAAACATGAGTCGCCTATTGCATGTGTAAACAAAACAAACACTGTTTCAGCCATGTACAAAATAAAAGTACCAAAGCACAGAATGCCCTGGTTCTTGACTCGAGTCCCATTTTTATAAACAAACCCTGTGGTCAAACTATGAACTGCAGCAAGATACACGAGCTCTGCCAGAGATGGTCAGATCTCGTAATATCTTCTGTCGGACCGAACAGACTGCTCGAAAAAGCGCGAGAGGGGTCAAAGTTCACCCCTCTGGCGCTAAAACATGACGAGCAGCAATTCAACATGCCCTCCAGGCTCAGCGTGCATGAGTAGGCTTGGAAGGCGTGTCTACCAAATGATTGGGTCATGACAACGATATGTCACGGGCTCAAGTTGCAGTTCTCAAAAAGACTACCCCGCTTCACAGGGGTGTTGCAATCTAAGATCAACCCTACACGTGTACTAATGCTGAGGGAGGAAGTTTCGACGATGCTGCAAAAGGGAGTGATTAGTTTGGTCTCAGGACGCAAACTACACTCTGGCCACTATAGCAAGTACTGTACTTCCTGGTGCCCAAAAAGGATCATTCCCTGAGACCGATTCTGGATCTCAGGACTCTCAACAAAATAATTAATACATTTAAGTTCAAGATGCTTACACTGCGGCAAGTTCTCCAGTCTGTAAGACCAGGAGACTACGCGTGTGCAATGGATTTAAAAGATGCCTATTTCCTTATAGGTGTGTGGAGGAAACACAGAAAGTTCCTCCGCTTTGCGTTCGAGGGAAACGCTTATGAATTCAAAGCATTACCCTTCAGTTTAAAGACTGCTCCTCGTACATTTACTAAATGTCTGGATGCAGCCCTGACCCCTCTTAGGAATCAAGGACTCAAGGTCATGAATTACTTGGATGACTTACTGATTCAGGCTAAAAGCAGAAAGCAGGCCCAGTCACACTCCTAGAACGTGATATCTCACCTGGAAGCTCTCGGTTTTGTCATAAACCTACAAAAAAGTGATTTGACTCCATCACAGGTTACCGTATTTCTGGGAGTACAGATCGACACTGTCCGGTACAGAGCATGGCTCTCGAAGGAACGAGTTTCCTCCATTCACCGTTGCCTGGAAAGATTTAAACTGGACCAACGGGTCCCTGTGAAAACCTGCCAAAGCCTTTAAGGCCTCTTGGCGGCAGCGATTCCCTGTGTACCACACGCATTACTGAAAATGCGGCCCATACAAATATGGCTAAACCAACAAATACAACCCGACCTACCTAATCAAGCAGGAAAGGTTAGGATAGATTCAGAGTGCCTGAAGGCCCTGGAACCCTGGAGAGATTTGTCTGTTTTCACGGAAGGGGTCTCACTGGGAAGGGTGTCATCTCGTGTGGTCATCACGACGGACGCCTCAAAAACAGGATGGGGGGCGATCTGTAGAAATCAGAACGCCCGCGGCCTTTGGAATGAACAGGAAGCGAGATTACATATCAACTTCCTGGAGTTGCTGGCCGTATTCCTGTCATTAAAATACTTCTTCAACAAAGGTCTGATTGCTAGACAACATATCCTGGTGAAATCAGATAACAGGACCGCAGTGTCCTTCATTAACAGAGAGTGAGGGACAAGGTCCCAGGCCCTCCTCGGACTGGCGCAGAGGATGCTCACATGGTGTGCTCCAAGAATCTTGTCACTTAGTGCGACTCATGTCCCTGGTGAACTAAATAATGGAGCAGACGCCCTTTCAAGAGGACCTCTTTTGGCATCAGAATGGAGCCTGAACCCACGGATTGTGGAACAGGTCTGGTCATGATTTGGGAGAGCCTCCGTGGACCTGTTCGCCTGCAGGGCTAGCTCACACTGTGACCTCTACTTCTCCTTGAGGGAAGCAGATGCTTCATTGGGTATGAATGCTCTGGCACATGATTGGCCTGCAGAGGTGCTCTACTATGCCTTTCCACCTGTCCCTCTGATCGGGGCGACATTGGAACGGGTACGCCAGGGAGCCCTCTCCCTGATTCTCATAGCCCCCAGATGGCCACAGAAAATGTGGTTCCCGGAGTTGATCTTTATGTTATCAGGGATACCATGGCAATTGCCTTCTCACAGGGACCTGCTGACTCAGGCACGTGGACAGCTTCTACACCCACGTCCATGGTTATGGCAACTTTCAGCCTGACCTCTGAAGGGAACTGGCTGAGAGCCTAAGGCTTTGGTTGCTTTGTCCCAAAACAAATAGTAACAATATTCACAAGGGTACACCTTGGTGTTAATGTTTAGCCTAGGAGATGTCTATTGGAAGGGTTTCCCCTCTCCCTAACTGATCTCCAACATCAGGATGGGCTCCACTTGTTAGTCGTGCCCTATATATAAAAGAAAGAAAGGTTTTCTAGTAAGGACCTGGGAGGTTACCCTGTGCTTGGCCTGGGTTTTCTCCCTCCACATTTGTCACCCAATTTCTTGTGACGTGGTGGGTCCATTGCTCCTCCTGTTTCTCAGGATGCTCCAGTGGGAAAAGGAGATGATGAGTACTCACACTGATGGAGCATGCTTAGGCTGTCTCTAGTTGGTGTTGTACATATATATGCCCAGTGGAAACATCACGTTGATGTTCTTTACATTCGGCATTTTTTCCTCTTAGCATGTGCTATCTACATTCCCTGTAGAAAGCAGCTAGGAGCTACCTGTCTTTTTAGGACGGATGTTCTCACATGCACTTTGCTGAGCATTTCAAGGGCGTGAATGGATTACGTTCCCATAGCAAGTATGTTGCACCGAGAGACCAGACTGAAAGGGAACTGAAAGTTATGCACCATAACTCATGTTCCCTGAAGGAAGGGAACGAGGTGCAACATATCTGGCCCTTTCAATGCTGAAAGCTCGGTGAAGTGCAATCTTGGAGAAAGATGGATGGGCGTCAGCCGCTTAAATACCCAGAGGGCGGGGCCTCTGGCGCGACGCTGACGCCCTGCCGTAAAGGCGTGAATGTATTCCTTCAGGTAATCGCGCGGGGGCGCAATTCCCATAGCAAGTATGTTGCACCTCATTCCCTTCCTTCAGGGAACATGAGTTATGGTGCATAACTTTCAGTTGTTCATTTCCACTGTCTCCTTTGTACTTGCTCAGGATGAGCTACTGCGACGAAGTGAAGATTCAGTGAGTCTGCTGCTTCCTCATATAGAGAACTTTACTAATTGGCTTTTCTTTGTATGTGAATGTTCCTGTACGATGCCCTGAGACGACTTCTGGATTGACTTGGAGTTATATAAATAAACTGAATTGAAAAGAATTTCTCAACATAAGCTGATCTTACTTTGAAACTTTGGCAATAATTTCTTCGAGGCATGATCTATTTTTAAATAACTTGTCCTAATCTGCTTGTATGTACATTCACTGTTAAATGACCACTTTTATGGATGTTGCACAATAGTGCTACTGTTTAGATACACAAAAAAATATAATTTTTATTTTCTTGCAATGGAGAAATAGAATAAAAATCTGCATTCAGTACTGGTATATAATATGTTGTTTTACTTTGTTAAATTTTAAGTGCTGAGCACAGAGTTAAATGAACACTTCCTGCTTTGCAGTTGCTGCTTACTGTGAATATGCTTTACATGGTTGGAATTGGAATAAATCATCAAACTATTGTTGTTACTCACAGAAAACACAAGTTGTAATACTATTATTTTCTAATCTAAATATTGTGTGGTCGTTCTCACCTCATCAGTCTCTGGTCCTTTGACAAACAGCATAGGAAACTGAACACAGAGATAAGCGAGGCACGCCAGCTGAGGCTGGGCTGCAAGCAGAGCGTAGTACTTATAGATCTGTGAAAAATGAAAGTTAGATTACGTTTTGAACAACAAAGCTGTCCAAATTCCCTCCTAAAATCCCTTTTTACTGTGTATTTTGGTGAATGAGTGGTGCTCACACAAAACTAAAACTCAGTGATGTCGACTTCCTAAAACTTAATGTCCTGCTTAGCCCTGACAATTTACTTTCACAAGCTTTCAATCTTTTTAATTGTCTACAAAAAAATGTACACACATTTATTTAAGGTAAAAGCAACATTGTTAACAAAGCAGTGAAAACAGACAACTCTAGATTTAAATATTTAGGGAAAGATCAATTTGTGAAAGCGGTTATGAATATGAAGTGTTTTAGATTATGTTATTGTTGTGTTTGCTGTGCTGCCCTCTTGTGGCTGCAAAGATAATAACCTCAAACCTTGTAATAGGGACAATAAGCAAGATTAAAACTTGTGCTGGTAATTTGATATGAACATTAATGCAAAATCAAGCTTGTTAAAAAGTCAAAATATAAATTTCCAACCATACAAGATGTTTTTCATCTTCGTTTATGGCTCCATTTGTTTCATGAAGCACTCTAATGTGTCATTTTCTTGAAATGTTTAAAATATACAATTCAGAATCAAATAAATTTTTGCATTTCCTAATAAAAAATATCATTATATTATGGTTGCTGCTTCACCTCTGGAGTCTTCGGACAGTCAAACTTTTGCCACACCAGAACCCCAAAGTGGGTGAAAGAAAGAAGTGCTCCAAAGACGTAACCTGCGCTGTTCTGCAGGGTTCCACAGACCAGCAGAGGATAATACAGGACTGGGTAGTAGAAAATGCCTATGATCTTCATGTACTCTAGAAGAAAACAAACATGAAAATAATTAGTTTCACTTTAAGTACTCACACAACCTGCTTCAATACATGAAAACACACAGGGACACCTTTAATGCTTGCTGGAGTGTCTTTGAAGAAAGGCAGAGGGTCCGGGGAGATTATCAGCACCGCCAGCTTACTAAACATCAGTCCATAAACTGCCATGACCAGGCCCTTCTGCTGAGTCTGGTCCAGGAAACTGACCGGACTGAGGGGTCACAGGGAAACATTTAAAACATTAACCAGAGATGAAGAAGCCTATTGGTTTATAGAGTTCCTAAATTCACCTGAAGATGCTCGAGGACCCTCGTGAGAATCCCTGGCAGAACTTGTGTTTCCTGGTGAGAACTGCCAGGACCAACATGATCACAAGCTGCAAACAAAGATCCACAGTTCTGTCACCCCTTAATCTATAAAACATGCATTTGGATTGAAAACAGCATATTTTACACCATACAGGAGAATAAAGTGGATTTGTTCAAGTTTCTTTTAGCAAAGCTTCCCCCTGTCTATGATTTTTGCCTGATAACATTAAGAGAGCATGAAGGAGAGTTAAAAGTCTTAAGATAAAGAAAGTGGCTCTTCAGTCGTACATTAAACTAATCTGGTTTTAAGAGAAGTTTTGACTTTTTTACTGAGTTCATAGTCAACTGTATTCAGAACAATGCTGGTTTGGAGAATCACAGAAAAGCGTTTAATAAATAGTTCACTACTAACAGCTCCTCAGAGCAGAGTGTAGCCAGCAGAACAACAACTCAAAGCTGAAAGCAATCAAAGCAGTGGTGTAGTCTACGTGATACTCGGGTATATGGAGTATACCCACTAGAAAAGCTTATGAATTTCAGTATACCAACTTAAAAGTGCCCAATGGTACATGACATACCATTAAATACATGTAATTGATACGTTAAACGGTAGTTAAACGCTTCCATAACAATCTATCGGTGTGCAGTGCTTTTCTTTGATACTGTTTTATGAATTATATAACATGTTTTTAATACAAAGCCAGCTGTTGTACAAAGTTTGTTGTTCATTTATTCAAATATAATAATAATAATAATAATAATGAATTCAATTTATAACGCGCTTTTCATTAGTGAAAATCTCAAAGCGCTACACACATTGAATGCTACACACATTCATACACCGGTAGCGGCAGACTACCATGCAAGGTGCTTTCCAGTCCTACCGGGAGCAACTCGGGGTTAAGTGTCTTGCCCAAGGACACAACGACACATGGTGTGGGGAACCAGGATTCGAACCGCCAACCTTCCGATCGGGGGATGACTGCCATTACCACTACGCCACGGCCGCCCCCATTATAAAAATGTATATATAAAAATATAAGCATCAGAGACATTTGGAACTGTTCAATATGCTTAAAAATCCAAATAAATTGACGATTACATTTTACTAACCAGTGCACTTTGGTTTCTAAGCACGGTATGCCCACTACAAAAATGTAGACTACACCACTGAATCGAAGCAGTTTAGGAGAATGTGTTGGTGTACATTGTGTCACTATGTTGGATAAAATATCCTCCATTCATTTTACTTACTCAAAGAAGCCACACTCGAGGACACAAGAAGATTTTTAACTGGTTTTACACGCAGGGGCAGACTTTCACAACAGGTTACACAGATGTACAGAAGTTCATCATGAGGGAGTTTTTCCTTTCCACTGTCTCCTTCATGCTTGCTCAGGATGAGAGTTCTGTGAGGGAGTTAAACTCAAAGCAGTCTGCTCCTCGGATAAATTATATTAAATTATTATTTTATATGTGAATGTTTCTGTTCAGTGCCCTGAGACGATGTGACTTGGTGCTATATAAATAAACTAAATCAGAATTGAATGAAATCCTACATGCATGGAGCCCAGTCATGAGAATCTGCCATGGGCAGCATGCAAGAATTGTTTTTATAAGTTTATCAGCTCTCAGCTCAGAGGCAGAGATGGATGACTTCAGCCACACAGCAGCTGCACATGCAGGATCAAATCAGCTCCTCATTCAGTTCTCTCTGAGAGAGAAATTAACTCTCTGGAAACTCAAACACATGGCTCATGGGCAGTTAACATTCTCAGCCATAGTCTTCAGGTTCAGACTGGTTTGTGCCTTATGTGGCATTTTCTGCATTTATTCAGTTCTTTTTCCTGGGTTTTGTATTGCATTTCCTGGTTCTGTTATTCCTGTCTTCCCTCCTCAGAGTTTTTTTTACCCGTTTTTGCTTTCACTCTGTAGCCGTTCTTGTTCCTGTAGTTTCTTTTGCTATTTAGTCTGTTTAGTTCTCTTGTGTGTCAGACTTACCTACCTCTATGTTACCTGTTCCATAGGTGTTGCATCAGTTACATGTGAAGAGGATGTGTCCCCCTCACATTTAAAAAATATTTGTTTGGACCCACACACACACATACATACATACAATCAAAAAAGGCGTTCAATACAGGATCAACTGGACTTTATTTGTTGCAGAAAACGTTTCGACTTCTGTCCAGAAGTCTTTTTCAATTCTGAATGAATGAAAGCTGTGAGAACGAGAAGTTTTATACAAGCCACGCACCAACATATGAAATTGGAAACTGAAATAACACCACAAAATACCTAACATGCCCATTCTATTTAAATTGACAAAACAAAACAACACATCACACCTGGGGGTTTGTAACACATACATGTAAATTGAAAGATCACACCTTAACAGTAGGAGGTTCCCTTGAGGTCTCTGGTAGAAGACACAAACTGTATGTAAATTGACACAAAACACCTCCCAAACAACAACAGAGGCTACTCAGAGAAACTTTGTTAGTCTAATTTACAGACAAGACATCCCTGCTCCCATCCAGTGTAAAACGTTTCGGAATCAAATCCAAAACTGAGTTATAAGTCTTAGAAAGTTGAAATCTCAGACCTCCTCCTCTGTTAAGAGAAGGTTTTTCTCTCTTAACATACAAAGCTTCCTTCACCCCCCTCTCAAACCATCTGTGCTCTCGGTCCAAAATTTGAACATTCTGGTCCTCAAATGAGTGACCCTTGTCCGTGAGGTGGAGGTGAACAGCTGAGTTTTGTCCAGAGGAGGTAGCTCTCCTATGTTGAGACATTCTTTTGTGGATAGGTTGCTTCGTTTCTCCGATGTAACGGTCTGAGCAGACTTCGCTGCACTGGACTGCATAAACCACACCACTCTGTTTGTGTGTGGGGGTTTGGTCTTTAGGGTGGACCAACCTCTGTCTGAGAGTCCTGCTAGGTTTGAAATGTACTGGGATGTTGTGTTTGTTGAAAATCCTTCTGAAATTCTCTGAGACTCCAGCAACATAAGGAATGACAATGTTTTTCCGTCTGTTAGACTTTTTCTGTTCATTATTGTGTTTAACAGATTTCCTTGCTGACTTGACAAAAGCCCAGTTGGGATATCCACATGTTTGCAGAGATTTTTTGATGTGTTGATCCTGTATTGAACACCTTTTTTGATTTTATCATGTCCTGGACGACTGAGAATCTTCACCAGCATACATACATACACATTTACTATGAAATATTAGTTCACCCATCGTTGCTTCTATTTCTTGGTGAACAAATCCATTCCACTTGATTATTAGGAGAATACTCAAACCATTAAAAGTCCACTTCGGATTTTCCAGGTTACCTACAACAACTCACCACACCACATGCAGTGTTTGCTCTTGCCTTGGTGGGGCACTCATCTTTTTTGGGGGGTGGGGGTTGTCGATCTCTCTTTTGCATGCTAGCTTAGCGCTTCATTAGTGCCAGCAGTGGTTGACCA
>JBBPBX010067389.1:0-13755 GCA_038048925.1 Garcialebias charrua | reverse complement strand
TAGAATTTTGTTATTATAGTTATTCAGTAATTCTTTTAGGCCATATATACATAGATCAGTGCCATGCTTGGACTTGAACCCAAATTGATTGTCAGCAGACATTACTATCTTTGCAAATTTTGGCAAAAGAATTAGTTCAAAGACCTTAGATAGTGTATTAGCTAGGGCAATAGGTCTATAGTTATCAGAGCTGCCAATTTTTCCAGCTTTGTTCTTAATCACAGGAAGAATAACAACATTCATCAAGGAATCAGGAATAAAACCATGCATAATAAAACCAGTGAAACACAAGGCAAGAAGAGGGGCTACCCTTGAACTTGCAAACTTGAGATGTTCAGCTGAAATAAGATCCATTCCTATAGATTTATTTACAGATAGTTCTTCAATTGCTTGATAGACCTCATGTGACTTGATAGTTTCTGCAGTACTAACCTTGTCAACATGGAAGGGTTCACTCTGAACACAGGTAAATATCTTGCTGTAGTGGTGTTGCCAAAAATCTACAATCATATTTGCCCCAGAGGCACCATCGACAGTGCAAGGGAGAGTGGATTTATTATTACCTATAGATTTAACCTCTTTCCAAAAGGCTTTTGTGTCCTTTCCTATAAGTTTTTTTGCCAAGGAATCAGCCCTCATGGTTTGCTCATTCCGTCTAATGAAGCGTAATGCATATTTGTATTTTGCATTAGACAGCTTTTTGTGTTCAAATATAGGACCCTGCCTGGGTTTACCTGCTAGAGCCCAATTGGTAGTAGCTTCGCGGGCTTCACTGTGGTATTTAGACACGTATGTGTTCCAACCTGGTTTATTTTTAATCTTTACGTTACTTTTATTATAAGGCAGGCTAGCTCCCAGTAGCGCTTCAGTTATGTCAGAATAAAATTGAGTTATATTGGTTCTATGTCCAATATTAGAGCAGTTACAGTCTGTACAAGCAACCGCCTCTCTTGGTAGTTTAATTTCACATAACAAATTATCAGTTTGGGCATAGTAATGGTCTATTTGTTCCTCAGATAAAGAAGACCAGTCTATACGTGTCTGAATTTGATTATTGTCCACATTTACAGTTGCAGGTATATAATCAAATCTAATTGCCAACTCGAAGGGGATGTGATCAACAGTGGACACGTTATATAAGATATTAATGTATACCAAAGCAGCATGAGCATCTGCTGTAGTGATACAATGGTCCAACCAAGACGTAGTATGCCAGGCTTCACTTATATAGGTGTAACTGTCAGCTGAAAATATTAGTGTGACCCTTTTTTTTTGGTGGCAACTTTATTTTTTGGTCAGGCAGTGTATTTTTGCCATTTTTGTGTGTTAACTGGAACCTTGAGTACACCGTTTTGTTCCACCTCATGCACCACATGTTATGCGAATGACAACAAAGAACCTTGAAAAACAAGCTTGGCTGTCACTAAAAGAGAATTTATATTTATTTACGTGGAGAAAAATTTACGTGAGCATCGCTGATTGTTTCTTGAAGACCTTTGCGTTGCGTTGACGTTCGATTCTGCCACAGTCGAACCACAATTAGTCGCACATTGTAAATAATTTACTATCTCCGATGTTGCACAGAATCCAGCTGTGTTGCTCACATGCTGGAGCCTCACCAGCTGGTTTTGTCGTTTGCGCTGCCTCTGTACCTGAACGAGCGATCAGAAGCCCAGCTGTGATGGATTCAGAGTCTGGTCCAGCCCTCTGGGTACCTCCTGCCTCCTCGGGCGTCCCTTTTTATCCGTCGCCTCTCACGGTTTGTGGCGGCGAATGTGCAGCTGCCGTTCCCTCCTGGTTTCGCACCTCGCCGATGAAGGCGTTTTAGTAGAGTATCTCATTTCCCAGAAGGGCTGGAGCATCTGGATCATCCGATGGAGACAGATCGCTCATCTCTCGTTCTGATCAGACCATGTGGGAGGAACAAAAATTGGATTCTGGGCTGTGGCTTCCCCCTGTAGAGACAAAAGAGCAATGATCTGCTTTTTCTGGCGCAGCGGCTGAAAGCATCAAAGGACCTGCTGTTCTTGCGTCTCGTGCACATCAGGGTCAAGCATTCGGTCAGAGTGGACCATGTGATGTTGCTTAATTTGATCACGTGCGCCAAAACGATGCTGACAGCATGGTCTCGGCTCATGAATGAATTAACGCACTCAACTGGCTCAGCGTCTGGTTTGTTTGTGAGAAGCTGTAAAGCCAGAAACACGACTATTACTCGTTGTTTTTAGTTTGGATTCACTCCGCCGTGAGAGATCGCTCTCATGTTTGTTCATTCATAGTTCTGCTTCAAGAGTCAATAGCTGCAGATTTCTCTTTAAAACAACAAAAAAAACAAAGGCAGCAGGCTGTGCGTGATGTTCTGTTTGCACCACAGGACCTGTCAGTTATCGTAATGTTATCAATCAACTGATTAATCAGGTGTAATTCTGTGGTCCAGTGACAGGCACCAACAGTCTGAAATGATCTGTAGTAATAATCCCTTCATCACATTTCTTTTACATGTAAGGATGCAAAAATTATATTACTTAAAGAAAACAGATGGCGTCGGAGGTAACATCCATTCATCACCGGCAGGATTTATATTATTTTTGCAGATTTTAGTTATTTATCTGGACACATTTTTTATCAAGAATTAGATGCATTTGATTTAAATTGGGTTTTCTCTTCTTACACTTGTCCTCTCTGTCCTAAATATATTTGTGACCCGTGCCTCAGAATGAGCCTTGATAATGAATTCTTCAATTTTGAGTTTTAATAGTGTGAATGTTCATGAAGCCTTCACGCTGTTGTGATCAATTTTTCTTCCGTACGTTTTTTAGCGCGATTCTCATTCCACAGTTTTCATCTGTTTCAACAAATCATAATTAATTAAAACGTTCAGCTCTTTCAGGACAATCCTGCTATGACTTTTGGTATTGGTGCAACTTTAGCTTTTTGGAATATTTGGTCTTTTCTGCCACTTATTTTTCTCATAGAAAACGAATTGAGCTCATTTCACATCCTTCAAATCTTTAGATGTGTTTACAACCTTTTACTGCTCCTTTCACATTTTGTTCTGCTTCAGCTTCTTTCAGCTCCCTTATGCAAATAAAATAAAAATTTCAGCTGCTTTCAGTTAATTTCAGCTTTTTTGTGCTAATTTCAGCTTGTTGTGCTCTTGTAAGCTTATTTATGCATTTCAAATTGTTCTGCTATTTCAGCAACTATTTAGATTTTTATGATAATTTGAGCTTTGTCAGCTTATTCTACATTTGTTGTTTTTTTCCCCAACTTTTATCAGCCTAATTCAGCAAAAATGTGCTCGCTCCACTTCCTTCTTGTAATTAAAGCTTTTTTCTGCTATTTTAGCTACTTTTCAGCTGTTTTTTTATTTATCTTTTTTGCTAATTTAAGCTTTTTTTTGATAATTTTCACTTTTTTGTGCTCATTTCTGCTTCTTTAAGCATAAATGGGCAAAAGTTTTTTTTTTTTGCTTTCGTTTGCTACTTTAAGCTTGTTGTACGTTTTCAGCTAGCTTTTTTAAGCTAATTTCAGCTGTTTTCAGGTAAATTCTTTTTTTTGTGTGGCAATTTCTGCTACTTTCAGCCTAATTAACTTATTTCTGCTAATTTCAGTTTATGCTCCTTTCAGCCTTTTTTTTTTACTTGTTTCAGCTTTTTCTGTTATTTCAGCTGTTTTATGCTAATTTTTTTGTTTTGTTTTATCAGCTAATTCCACATTTTTTAGCTCATTTCAGCTTCTTCTGCTTCATTCTGGTAATTTAAGCTTCTTTCTGCCTTTTCATCTACTTTTCAGCAATTTCTCTCTAATTTCAGCCTTTTTTAGCTAAATTGCTCATGTTTGTGCTCATTTTTGCTTATTTAAACCTAATTCACCAAATATTAGTTTTTTTTCTGCTTTCTTCTACTAACTTAGGCTTGTTCAGCTACATTTCAGCAGGTATTTAGCTAATTTCAGCGGTTTTTCAGCAAGTTCTTCAGTAATAAGTACTCGCACTGCATTTTCCCAGGAAATGTAGTTTCTCTCAATATTTTTAAAATCTGGAAAGGTCCAACATGATGCGTAGTTTGTTGGAGTTTATTCATTTATCAGCTGGCCTGGCAACAAACTGGTTTTGTTTACAGAGTGCGGTTTGAGAACTTGATTTTTATTGGAGTGATAATAACATTGAGAATTCCTGCTGTATATTTAACAAGAGGAATCCCAAAACTTCACAGTGATGCCAATTATTATATGAAGGGATTTCCCAGTGCTACATCAGCCGACAAGAGTATTGGTTGAATGAAATAAAAAAGTTTCTAAAACAAAAATGATTTCTGAAGATAAATAAGTTAGAAAACTTTGATTTAAATGGAGATTAGGAAGATTATCTGGATGGTGCCTTTATGACCTATTTTTGCACAAATCTCAGCTCCAGCAGAAAGTTTTTATTTTAAACTTTAGCACAAGTCACACATCTGTTTCAGAGGAAGCCAGAACTTCAGAGGAGGAGCTTTCAGACTTCATAAGTGGCGCGTCTCGTCCAGTTCAAAGCTCGAAACAAATCTACTTCAGCTACAGAACCGAAGCTCCAGTTGCCGCGTTTTGAAACTTTTTTAGGTTTTGCCGTATCCTGGAGGACGCAGCACGTCGTTAGCACGTTTTTGAATTCAATCCAGTGAAATATTCTGCAGCTTCCTCGTTGTGGACCTGAGAATCAGACTCCGCTTAATAAAATATGCACATCTTATTCTGGAGTTTGTTTTTAGCGGGGCTGTGATTTCCCCAGCAGGACATTGTCAGGACGATCAGTTGGTATTGAAGTCCAGTTAGTTACCTGCCTTCTTCCCCTGGGTCTCTGAAAAAACAGCTTCCTTTATTCCACCAAGCCAAATGTCATTATCTCAGTAACTGGGGAAATAGTGCCTCGGTGAGCTGAGCTCCTCTGTTACTTTGTAATCCTTTCATTCGGAAGCATTTTACAGCACAGACAGGATTTCCTTCATTCAGTCCCTTGATTTTGCTTTCATTGAGACTTTGATGTCTTTCCTGACTTGTCTCTTTTATCTGACTGTCTTACCTGCAGCAGAGGTTTCTGATAGACGCTCTTATTTGTGTGTGTTAATTTTAAACTGAATGGTTCTAAAATTATGTCCTTCAGGCGATGGGAGGAGAAGCACACGAGCATTTTGATATATTATGTGGAGGAACGCTGTGATCTGCTGGTTTCTCCTGATGCTGTTGGAGAAATCTGTTGCCTCGTGGTTTCTTCTGTCACACAATGTCAGATTGCGCCACACAGAGGTAAGATTATCTCAGCGTGATCAGATTATTATCTGCTGTGGCTTTTAGGGGAGGCTGCAGAGACTGGAGGAAGGAAAGGAAGGAGGGAGGGGTAACAGTCAGTACGGTAATATAAACCAAAGCTTTGTGCAGAAGCTTTAGGTCTTTGGGACGTTCTACTGGATAAACATCTACAACTGATTAACTTTCAGCACATATCTGAGAGCAAACATGTTTTACAAGATTTCACCAAAGCAGCTTCTACTCTGTCCCTTCTCTTCATGACATGATTTCTGTTTGCAACGCTGACATTTTCCCCAATATACTATTATACATTTTATCTCTCACAGTTTTTTCCATATTGTAATAATGAATAGCTCAATGAGGTATTTGCATGCACGTCCATGATTTCTATGATTTCTATATAAGTAATGCTCTTAAATGAAAAGTGTTTACAGTATACAAAATAATAAAATAACCAAATGTAACCCCCCTAAATGGAAATATATGCATAAATACACTCATAGTTTGATATAAGCGTACAAAAATAGTCACATCCTTGTAAACAGAACAGAAAATATGATAATCGGTTCACATAATGTGCCAGTTATATTTGCTAATATACTTGTCCAGTTGTTGTTAATGTTCTGAATTATACCAAAATAATGTGAAAAATCACATTAAATTACTCACCGTGGTGTTAATCCCCTTCCTGTACCTTGTGGAAAGTCATGTTTTTATTTGTCGGGCGGCACGGTGGCGCAGTTGATATAGCTGCCGCCCCTCAGCGAGCAGGTCCCCGGTTCAAATCCAGGCCCGGCCGGGACCCTTCTGGGTGGAGTTTGCATGTTCTCTCGGCGCATGCATGGGTTTTCTGCGGGTGCTCCGGTTTCCTCCCACAGACCAAAAACACGCATCTGCCTTCAGGCCCAGACCTCCCTTGCAAAAGTGATCTCAGTGGGATTTGCCTGGTTAAATAAAGGTTAATAAAATAATTAATAAATAAATGGACTGGAGACCTGTCCAGGTGTCCCCTTCCTCTCGCACAGTGACTGCTTGATATGGGCACCAGTGACCCCCGTGAACCAAAAAAGAAGCGGGTAAAGATAACGGATAGATGATTTTCAGTTTTTCATAATTTAACTCCATTAATCAAGATAAAAAATCTTTTTTTTTCTTTTTTTTATAAAATATTGCAGATTGTGAACTTTATTGGTCCTCTTACAACATTCCCCTCAATCTCTTTCATACCGTAAGGACCTCGGTGAAAGTTTTTTGTTGATTTTCTACACAAGTTGTGCTGTTTGGCACATTACGTGTCATGAAATGTAAATATTTTAAACTTAATTTTAAGTGGAGTTGTGTGTTTGAGAAACCAACTTTGTGCATGATGTCACATGAAAGGCGGCGGGTGATATACATTCCATCACGGATTTATTAAGTCTTTCTTCCTCTCTTAGGTGACCTTTAAATCTGACCTGTCCACAGCCGAGGTCCACGATGAAAACATCAAAGGACCCCTAAAGGTAAAGCTGGAAATGTGAAGACAAATTTACTTCTTATTATCTTTTATTTCATACGAAATGAGCTGTGTGGAGATATTCTGAGCTCTTAACGGGAGACTTTCCAAAACTGATCGACAAATTTAGTTTCAAACACAGGCGAGGACTATTTGCTGTTTTCTAACAATTTTACTAAAATCCTGTTGATTTTGAATCATTTTAACCTCCTTGCAGTCACTTATTGATGTACAAATTGTGCTAGAGGCATAAAAACTCTAATCCAAAACACGGAAAATGCATATTTTGACACCAAAAATGGCTCATTTAACATCCCCACAGACTCTTCCTGCGTTAATAAGAAAAATGCACACGAGCCTCAAGCAGGGAGGCATTAGCTTTCTAATTTAATTTCTGTTTGTTTGGGTTTTTGTACTCTCAGTAAATTTAGCTGACTGTCTGAAAAGGCTTCGTTAGATTAATTTATGCTAAAATAATTACAATAACAGCTGCGTCTCTGTCACACAGGTGGGCGTTGTTGTGGAGGTGAAGAACCAGGATGGAGTTTACCAACAGGCCACCATTAACAAGCTGACCGATGCTAGTATTTATACAGTCGGTAAGTTGGCGTGACCCTCCTGCTGCCATGAAGGGTGGGCGATGATGTAACCGTGTGTTTATGTATAGGCGTTTATGCATGCTCATTTGTTTGTTAGCTAAATGTCACATGAATCAGTGGACACATTTTAATGAAACTCACAGAATCTAATAACTGGACATATCTGCAACTGAGTAGCTTTGTGTCCATCCAGTTCAAGATGGCTGCCACGGCTAATTATTTTAATTTTTTACTGATATTGGCCTAAATTTAATGTGATAGTAGCTGAGATTCATCCTCAACATGTACCTTGAGCACAAACTGATCATGAAAGTGTTGCGAATTCAAAAGGTTGAAGGAAGCTCTGAAACGAATGTGCAAGTTTATGCAGGTTTATTGTACATAATAAGAATAAACCTTACAGCAACAACAGACCTCTCACCGAGCACAAGTCCACACACACTTCTTCAAAGGCAGGGCCACGGTTATAAAACCCCGGATGTCGTCACCGCCTCCTGGAACCGCCTGGACTGCTTCGGGACCGCCCTGGAACCACCTACACTACCACGTGACCCTCCTTTCTGTCAACAAACTATCAGCTTCAATGTAAACATCAAATGTTGGGTCTGTTGAATTGTGCAGGCATGTAACTGTTCCCTAGTGAAAACAAAGCCCGAGAGAAAGACGTTCTGCCTAGTGTCACATTTCACATTATAAGGCAGAATTAAGAATACAAATAATGGAACATAATGGGTGTAATGTAATACTGATAGAAATATATTTCAAAAGATATTTGTTTAAAACATCAGCTTTAACTTCTGGGATCTGCAAAAGCTGCAAAATAGCTTGACGATAAAATCAACAAAACAGGAGCTAGACGCTACAAGTTTCAAAACAAGAGCTACACGCTACAAGCTTCAAAACCAGAGCTAGACGCTAGGGCTGGGCCATATCATATCGTTCCCGGTTATACAGGTATAAAAAGCTTGCCCGGGCAAAAAAGTTATATCATGATATGCTAATTTCATGACGTAATACGTCGGGGCGCCCCGCCCCCTTAACATCCGAGCGCTTCAAAAAACCAAACCGAGCTGCGCATCCACCTCAACCTGTCGGTACTGGTGTAACGCTAGCTAAAATGCTAAAAACAAACAGCGCGTCTCAACTGTCTCTCCCCTTGCTTAGACTGCACAGGTACAGAGAGCTCGTCCTCCCCCCGCACTGCGCTGCTCAGCGTGCGGGCTTCGTCTCTCCCTCGCTCTAAAACTGTCTGTACACACGCACTGTATGTACTCAGCTGTCTCACACAGTCGTTCCAGAGGCAGGTTACAGATTTTAAGATTCATTTTATTTAGTTGTTAGTTGTTTTAGGAAACTACACACCTGCACTTTAGTTTTTGTGGTGGATTTTGTTGATCTATATTTTGTGCAGACTTTTTCAATCTAAATAACAGATCATTTTTATTTTTTTATTTTTATACTTGGAGACTGAATACTTTACTAAATAAAGTAATTTCAGTAAAATTACCCCTTGTTGTTTTTTAAATTTTTATATAATACTGCAAAGCAACATGTAAAGTTAATTTTGTCAAATAAATAAATGTGATTATTTATTTATTTTTTTGATTATGTCACGAAATGTATCGTTATCGTGATAATGCTCTGAAATATCACAATATAATTTTTTAGAAACATGCTACATTATAAAACGGTGTAAAATACTAAAAACAGGAACATGTCTGCATTGATTTTGCATTGGACCCAGCGGTTGTTTAAAATCCCTTTAGGGAATAAAACAGTACCGTAGTTAAAAACTAAAATACACAGAACAGTGGATAGAAGCTAAAAGTAGCAGAAGACAAAAACAGAGCCCGTTTGCTGAAGCAGATTTAAAACATAAATACTTGAATAATGTGTCTATAAATACTGTATGAATCAAACTTTTTTTTCCTGTCTATATTGTCTTTAAAAAGTCCACAACTTATCAATAATTACTAAAACTTGGGAAAAGCATATTCTCAAACTTTTTGAAGTTGCTAGCAGCAACTTTTCAGTGTTGGATAACAACAGAGCAGTCTGCTCAGTCACTGCAGCTCTGACTGAAGCTGGTTTTGTTTTAAAAGACACCCAAAGGATTTCTCTCTGCGCGTCCTAAAAACACTCATCTGGGCACAGTTTGATTATTTTCCTTTGCTGATGGAAAAACGGCGAACGCTGCTCACTCAAAGTGTTTCAGATCTCCCCTGTCCCTCTCTTCTCCAGATACGGTTGTGATTATTGTTGGCGGCTGAAAGCGAGCTCCTTTGAAGACGTTTTCACTAGAAGATGTTGCAGGAACTGAAAAGGGGATTTATTTGTGTCCAGCTGTGTGTTTGTGTGTGTGTTTTGACGGACTCCTGGCCCACGTACAGCAGCCTAACGGGTTTGTCTCTCATCTTTCAGTTTTCGACGACGGAGACGAGAAGACCCTGAGGCGTTCCTCTCTCTGCCTGAAAGGAGCGCGCCACTTTGCAGAAAGCGAGGCGAGTAGCACGCTCGTCCGTGGCTTCATAACGGCCTCGTCTCTGCTTCAGTAGGGAGCAAAGCTCCGCTAATCAATCCACGAACACGACGGCAGAAAAATGCTTGCTTTTTGCTGAGTTTGTAAAATCTTCTGGGTTCAGTGTGTCACGGAGCATGTTTTAGGCCAGTTCGGCTGATGGTTTTTTGGTCGCTGTTTCTCGTCTCTGCAGACGCTCGACAGGCTCCCTCTCACCAACCCGGAGCACTTCGGCACCCCTGTCATCGGAAAGAAAGGCAACCGCGGTCGACGGTCAAACCCGATGTGAGTTACGCTCTTTTCTAACCTGATGCGGTTGATGCAGGTTCTGATGACTCGCTCCTTATCCTGTCAGTGAAATTAAAGATTTGCTGTCGGCTGTGTCGCTTCGTCCAGAGTCTCTTGAGTCTTTGATCATGCGGGGCTCACGTGACGTAGTGCGAGCACGATCCTGCTGAATGGGATCCGTTTCTTCTTCTTCCCTCCGTAGACTCAGATGTTCCAGTGGGTGCTCCTAATTCTCTGACGCTCCCGGGAAACTAAACGGTTTTCATCAGGGAATAGAGGCTGCTCAGGGTTTATTTAGTAGTGGCTATAATTGTGTGTGTATAAAGAGGACACTCGGCTACGTAATCTCATTCTCTGGCGTTCTAATTGCACCCACAGAAAAGTCAATATTGCTTTTAAACACTGACGCAATATTGACTTGAAACGGTCTCAGCTGCATATTAGCACACTTTAGACCTTTTGTCCCTCCAAACCCTGATTGTGTTTCAACTCCAGGATTAGACGGGTTCACGTGATTGGGCAGACGCGGCTGCTGTTTTGATTTTTTCATCAAAGGAGTACCATATTTCCCAGCGTATACGTCGCATCAGTCAAAAAAAAACATCATGAAGCGAAGAAAAAAAACATATATAAGTCAATTAAACTTATAAGTTGCATTTATTTAATGGTTAAAACAGCCATCCATCAAATCCATCGTGGCCGGGGTCGCTAGCTCTCTAGCGTTCCTCCGTCTGTACGAGCTGAGTCAAGAGAGCGCTCACGGGATGACTCGCTGTTGCATTTCTTTCAAACAATGATTTGTTTGCTAAACAGTATAACAAAGGTGTGTCTCAGGTTAACTTTTCCTAAATAAATGCACTTTAATGCTCAAAACAACTTCATTTTTTCTGGACAGCGCGCCGCCATCCATCCATCGTGGTTGGAGCCGTTAGCTCTCCAGTGTTCCTCCACCTGCATCAGCTGAGTGAAGCGAGCGTGTGCGGTTGCAGTTCTTCACATTTTAAAACATCAGTCAAAAATTGAGTTATGAATATGAAAAAAATAAAACGTATATAAGTCGCAGGATTGACAAACCTATGCAAAAAAAACTGCGACTTATACGCAGGAAAATACGATTTGATTTTAGAGAAATGACAAAACTGGAGGATTAACGAGTTTAACTGTGTCAGATGAAACATTATGGCGAGACTGTGTAATTAGCACTCTTATTATAACGCTGTTAAATGTTTTTATCTTGCAAAAACGAGTTCAATGTGTTTATTAGAAAGTTTTACAGTTTGCCAGTATTTCCAGTTTTCGTGCAAAGTTAAGCTAACCTTGCTACTTACGTGTGCAGGCAGCTTGATTTAAATCCGAGTTTTTGCAGCGAGGCTGAACTGTGGCTGTAAATCACCGCGTGCAACAGCTGTCTTCAACGCTCAGAGCTAAATGAACGCTGGCCTCTCCTTCATTGGTACTTAAAGTGCTTTGTTTACGACTTTGATTCACAGCTTCTTGTTCTTGTTGTTGTAGTCGCAGCCTGACTGATTTACTGCAGTCTGCTCATGCCAAACACCGTGCGTGCGTGCATGTGCACAGAGTCGTGCACAGAGCTGGCCTGGTGAGGCGTAGAAAGAGGACACGGGATCTGTTTGCCTGCTGGTGCTTCTTGTACGATCAGAGACATGGCTGTCTTGTCTGCTGGCTGCAGGACCGACCGGGCTTTTGTCTGCATGGTGCACCGATCCTAACAAGCGGGCCCATCAATGTGTTTCACTGCGCTGTGATAAGACGAGAGCATGGAGATGTGCTCAAGACTGTTGATGTTTACAAGCTGAAGAGGCAGCTAAATGAGAAGAGGATTGGCCTGGAGAAACTGCTTCCTTTTTTATCCATGAGATACAAGCGTGGATTTATTATTAATTACCGTATTTTCTGGCCTATAAGTCACAGTTTTTTTTTTAAACTAATTTTCATGTCCTGCGACTTATCGGGCGAAGCAACATATTTATGGATTTTTTCCCATATTTTTAGACCAATTTTTGGCTGAGATATGACCGTTTCCATTAATTCTGACGACAAAAATGGATTAGTACCACTTTCGGCTGCTAGGGTCCACCGACCGTTCCCAGTTCACGTGTCCGAAAAAAGCCTCCTCTGCTCGGACTCACTCTGTTGCAGCCCGGCCTCTTGACCAAAATAGGTCAAGAACCACCGGACAGATTTTGATGAAACTTACAGAAAGTAATCACTGGATGGATATTTAAAGGTCCAC
This sequence comes from Garcialebias charrua, assembly GCA_038048925.1. Classification (NCBI taxonomy): domain Eukaryota; kingdom Metazoa; phylum Chordata; class Actinopteri; order Cyprinodontiformes; family Rivulidae; genus Garcialebias; species Garcialebias charrua. The sequence continues at coordinate 1,315 of JBBPBX010067389.1, read as the reverse complement.
CGACATGATTTTTTTACTATTCATAAAATTGCTCAAAATATATATATTTTATCATTTAAATATGTTCCTTTATGCAAACAAAATGATAAATCACTTTAATTTTGCTTTAGAGAGTCAGAGAGTCTTTATTGTCATTTGCACCGCATGTGGTACATGAGATGAAAACGAGATTATGTACACGAGGTCCCAGTTACATCCAACAACAAATGAAAGAGAAAAACAGTAATAACATCGAGAACTAACTAAGAAAAACATCAACTAGTAATACACTAAGCCTAATATAGTGGGAATAAACAGCAGCACGAACATGAGTTTGTATGAGCAGATGGTCACAGATGGTCACAGATGAACACAGCAACAAGAAAACATATCAGCATCACCATGATGTGATATTTTGCAGTGTTTATTTTAATTTTATTTTTATTTATTCATGAGTCTAACAGCCTCAGGGTAGAAGCTGTTCCTCAGTCTAGTGGTTCTACACTTGATGCTCCTCAACCTCCGTCCTGAGGGGAGTGGGGCAAAGAGTGAGTGTGCTGGATGAGTGAGGTCTTTCATGATACAGGTGGCTCTTTTCCTGCATCTAGAGGTGTAAATGTCTGTGATGGTGGGGAGACTGACTCCAACAGACTTCTGTGCAGCCTTCACCACTCTCTGCAGAGCTTTTCTTTCTTCAACTGTGCAGCCTCCATGCCACACGTTGATGCTGGAGCACAGGATGCTCTCCACTGCACACCTGTAGAACGAGGTGAGAACTGGGCTGCTCAGGCCGGCATTAACGGAGATGGAAATGTAGACTCACTTCCGAGGTGTAGAATAATAGGCGCCTGCCATGCATTTGTATGGCAGTCTCCAAAGAGATCATCAGAGGTACAGCACAGGTTGAACAACTGGGAGATAAAGTTAAAGAGGCCAGACTGAGATGGTTTGGACATGTCCAAAGGAGGGACAGTGGGTATATTGGTAGAAATGCAGATGCCAGGAAAAAAAACTAAGAGGAGACGTATGGATGCAGTTAGAGAGGACATGGAGGTGGAGTGAGGACAGAGTGAGATGGAGGAGTATGACTCGCTGTGGTGACCCCTGAAGAAGGAAAAGCTGAAAGAAGAAGAAGAAGAAGACAGGGGTTGGTCCTCCATGCAACACTGAAGAGACACTTCAACCAGCTCCACAACACCCAGAGCCTTCTTCAACATCTTGGGACAAATCTCCTCCAATGCCACTGAGGAGCTTTGTAACAACCTCAGGTCTGCCACGGTGATGATCCAGAGAGAGCCACATTTTTCTGATTAAAAACCACAGCCATGATGCTGAT
>JBBPBX010067388.1:0-14624 GCA_038048925.1 Garcialebias charrua | reverse complement strand
ACCCTCAACAATCCTTCCCTGATTGCCAATTGCAGAGATGCTCACAAGTCATTTTTTGCAAGTCCAAGTCAAGTCTCAAGTCTCTGATCTCAAGTCTAAGTCAAGTCTCAAGTCTCTGATCACAAGTCCAAGTCAAGTCCAAGTCAAGTCTCAAGTCATTGATCTCAAGTCCAAGTCAAGTCTCTGATCTCAAGTCCAAGTCAGGTCCAAGTCAAGTCCCTAATATTTGAGTGACACCGTGAATGAATGTATGCTATTCATTCGCAAACAATGGACATTAAATGTCTCTCCTTTTAAAAATATCCAGGTTAACATTAGGTTAACACACTGACGCTTGTTTGTAGCAGCTGCTAACAACCTTTTAGGCAGTGACTACACGTTACAGCTTATTTTTATCTGAATGTAGAGGCCAAAACATTACATTAAATGTCTCTCCTCAATTCAATTCAGTTCAGTTTATTTATACTGTATAGCTCCAAGTCACAAGTTGTCTCAGGGCACTGAACAGAAACAATCAAATATAAAAATAATAAGTTAACAGAAACTTTAATATAAAAATAATGGTAACACTATTTATCTGAGGAGACTGCTTTGAGTTTAACTCCATGTTATAAAAAAGCTACAGTAGTTAGCCAGAGTTATTTCAGGATGACTACTTACTATGAATTTCTCACAGGGCAGATTAGAGCCAACATGGAGGACTCACCAACATATACAGTATTATTATTATTATACATATAATATTGTCCAGTGTCTGATGCTGCAGTCATGTTACTGAGCTCCCACTGATGGGCTAACCTGGTTCCACCACAGCAGCAGGATCCTCAGACAGAACAGCTGGTGGGATGTCCTGGTATCTGCAGCCCTCTCTCCATTTGTTTCTTCATGGACATGGAGCTGTGACATTATGTTGTGCCTCTTCCTCAGCAAAAAGCTCCTCCAGTGGAGACTTTCTGGACAGACTGCAGGAAGTTCCTAAACAAACAACAGGTTTATCAGTATTATCAGTAAAAAGAGATTATTAAATCATTTTTAAGACTGAGAATGTGTACAATTATTAGCTCTGTTGTTATTGCCTAACTAACCTATTCAATAATTCTTCAAACTGTGACATTCACTCATAATGGAATGAAAGAGAACATAAACAGAAATTATATAATAATGAAAACTAGAGACATTAAAACATTTTAAAAGACACAGAGAACTTTAAATGAATTAAGAATGTTAATAAGTGTTGGATTTGAGTGCAATGTAAGTGCAATCCATGGTTGAATTGAATCCACATCTGAAAAGGGATGCAACCTTTTCACAACATATGCTGTAACTGTTTTGTGGCACTCGGTTACACTGACGTATTTACCTTGGACAGTCACTGGTGAACACTGTGAAGCCATTTCAGGTCGTTTGTCTAAGAAAAAAAACGAGCTAACGTTAGCATCGTGTTTGTATTTGAGCTGACTTACCGCTTTAAGCGGAGTATAACTTGTTAGCTGCCTTAATGTTGGTATGAGACTAGTTTATAGTTTATTTATTTACCTGATGGAGCCGAAGAGGTAGCGATTAGCGAAAAGTTCGGCGGAGCGTTTTGCAGACGGACCACTCTGTTCCGGTCGGATACGAAGCGAAAATAATCTGGTGGAGCGCGTCAAAGATGGGACACTATTTTACTTCTCCACCCTCCTTTGCATGATAGAACATTATTGCAAGTGCTACACTGACCTGACTGGTCATTTTATTAATTAGTACGCTTTCGATCCCGGAGGCACACTTCCGGTGGATTCTTCTTCGTTGGTTTTCGGCGGCGGCTACTTCCGGTCGGCTAACTAAACTAGCATCGAACATTGGAATCGCAAATTAATATTTTGAACGATTTCGGGAAAACCGGACAGTTAGTCCCGGTTCCGAACGATTCTCGATGCCCAACCCTATTCACGAGTCTCAAATGGCGAGTCCGAGTCGAGTTGGAAGTCTTTTGAATGCAAGTCCGAGTCGAGTCTGAAGTCTCTGTTTTTGCGACTTAAGTGCGACTCGAGTCCGAGTCCCAAACTCGAGTCCCCATCTCTGCTTCATATCCATGTAAAAAGTAATTGTTTGTCAGTTAACTCCTCCCCCCTCACCTGGCGCTGCATCCTGCAGCCAATGTGAGGTTTATAAAGTCTGTTTATGTTATAGGAAGAGTCATCAGCATACAAACAAAATGCTGCTGAGATTTAAATCTGAGCGCTGACATCTGAGTACTGCAAAGAAACTGCATCCTTGGGCTACAGTAACTATGTTTACATGGCCATAAGTATTCAGATTAAACGACCATTCAGAATAAAAATGCATCATGAAAACACCCCACTCATTCTGTGGACCAGGAAGTGGGAAAGATTAGTGAGGGTGAAGTCCAGAAAGCTCTGAAAAGAATGAAGAAGGGGAAGGCAGTAGGACCAGATGACATACCAGTGGAGGTTTGGGAACGTCTTGGAGAGATGGCAGTGAGGTTTTTGACTCAAGTATTCAATGGCATATTTGAGGGTGAGAAAATGCCTGAAGAATGGAGAAGAAGTGTGCTGGTTCCCATTTTTAAGAACAAGGGTGATGTACAGAGTTGTAGCAACTACAGAGGAATTAAGTTGATGAGCCACACGATGAAGATCTGGGAGAGAGTTGTGGAAGGAAGACTTAGACAAGAGGTGACTATCTGTGAGCAACAGTATGGTTTCATGCCAAGAAAGAGCACCACAGATGCCATCTTTGCTTTGAGGATGTTGATAGAGAAGTACTGAGAGGGTCAGAAAGAACTCCATTGTGTCTTTGTGGATTTAGGAAAAGCATATGACAGGGTGCCGAGGGAGGAGGTGTGGTATTGCATGAGGAAATCTGGAGTGGCAGAAAAGTATGTTAGACTGGTACAGGACATGTATGAGGACAGCAGGACAGTGGTGAGATGTGCTGTAGGAGTGACAGATAGCTTCAAGGTGGAGGTGGGATTGCATCAAGGATCGGCTCTGAGCCCCTTCTTGTTTGCTCTGGTGATGGACCGACTAACAGATGAGGTCAGGCAGGAATCCCCATGGACTATGCCCACTGCATGGCAGGTGATCCCACACACCCACTACACAGCCGCTTTAGACTGCTGCCATCAGGGAGGAGACTGAGGAGTCTCCAGGCTCGTACCAGTAGACTGAGAGACAGCTCTGTTCATCAGGCAGTCAGAATGCTAAACACTCTGCCTGCTCTGCCTCCCCTCCCATTTGAACTGCCTTAACACAAAAAACTTTCTCACACATTACCACTCAACACAAAGTTTTTAACACTGGACTCTGTGTCATCAAACGGGTTATTCACTAAACTCTCGGTCATGTGCTCATTCAGTTTGCACTACTTCTCATATTTGCACTAATGTTTGTATTACATTACTGCCTATAGTCATACTACTGTTTACATTCACTGTTTACATTTATTAATACGGTTTACATTTATTACTACTGCTTTACATTTATTACTACTGTTTACATTTACACTACTTTTATCTACACTACTGCAGATACATATACAGCATTCTCTGACTAGCCTTATCTAAGGATGCCAAATGTGCCTTATGTGCCTCACTGCATATGCCACTTTGCCTATATACCAACATCAAATACCTCATACATATACTGTGTACATTAACTTATATGCTGCTGTGCCACTCTTTGCAAATGTCAATGCTAGAACCTTCAGTTTATTTTATAGATATACTTTTTATACTACTATGCAAAAACTCAGGACAGTATTACACTTTTATTATTTCATTTTATGCTTATGTTCATTGGGTGTTTGGTGTTTTAGGGGTGTTTGGTGTTTCAGTGTTGGTGTAAATTTTCATACTTTTATACTATTATGAAAAAACTCAGGACAGTGTTACACTTTTACTATTTTATGCTTATGTTTATTAAATGTTTTAGTGTTTAGTGTTTAGATGGTTACTGTTGCACCGAGGGACTGAGAGAAACGCAATTTCGGTCCTGTGTATGTCCTGTACATATTGCAGTTCTGACAATAAAGTTGACTTTGACTTTGACTTTGACTTGACTTTGACTATGATGTTTGCAGATGACGTTGTGATCTGTGGTGAGAACGGGGAACGTGTAAGAGAACTTGGAGAGGTGGAGGTATGCACTTGAAAGAAGAGGAATGAAAGTCAGCCATAGTAAGACAGAGTACATGTGTGTGAATGAAATGGAGGCCAGTGGAGCAGTGAGGCTACAAGGAGCAGAGGTCACAAAGGTGTAGGACTTCAAGTACTTGGGGTCCACTGTTCAGGAAAATGGGGAATGTGGTAAAGAGGTGAAAAAGAGAGTCCAGGCAGGATGGAGTGGATGGAGAAAAGTTTCAGGAGTGATTAATGACAAAAAGGTGTCAGCAAAGGTCAAAGGAAACATTTACAAGACAGTGGTGAGACCAGCTATGTTGTATGTTCTGAATTTAGATCATGTTTAACCAAAGTTGCACTGATGTCATCAAGTCGGCTGAAGGCTCCTCTTCACTCTCCTCCAAATAGGGCTTCAGTTTCACTGTTGGTGGTTCATATCAACACATACAGTCAATAAATGTCCAGCATCTGTCCGTCCGTCCATCCATCCGTCTGTCCATCCATCTGTCCATCTGTCTGTCCATCTGTCAGTCCAATAGTCTGTCCATAATCTACTTGTCCATTGGTCTGTCCATCCATCTGTCTGTCCATCTATCTGTCCATCTATCTGTCCATCCATTATAGTACGTCCACACCTAACAGCGTTTCAACTGCAGGAGCGTCCAGTTTACATGCAAAGTCAATGGGGGACGCGCCTCCAGGCACGTCTTGGCGTCGCGCGTCACGTCACGTACGTGTTGAGCCCGCGTCAGCCTCCAAAGCACGCCTTGAACATGTTGAAGATTTTGCCGTTCAAACGTTCAAACGCCGTTCAACTCTCCCTGATTGGTTGATCAGGGAGAGTCGGGGGGAGAAGAGAGGGGGAGAGTCCCTGTGTGACATGGAAACGAGGGGACGGGGGTATTGCGTCGTAGAACAACAGGGGATTTTCCCACTTATCCTGATGGACGTCCACCGCAGCTAAGTAATTAGCATACGATGAAGCAGATTCTCCCACTTTGCGATAAGCACGGGCAGGAGACACACGGCCCCAACGCATCCATCTAGGTTTGATAGAAGAGGAGGCCCCCTCAGTTGGTGCACCTGTTTGAACGTCCATCTTTGTACTGATTTTCTGTGAAAAATTAAGTACAGTGGGTCTTATTTCGCAGCGTGCAAATAAATCATCACCATTTATGTAGCCTGGAGTAAATCAAAACCAACCAGCCCCCAGGTTTGTGTTTCGCTGTGTTCAATAAGTCTATCATTCACAGGTACCGTATCTCAGGAATTACCCCAATGAATTGTAAAGTTAAATACCTTTAGGCAGTGTTAACCTTATCTAGAACTTATAATGAAACAACAGTTACTAACTAACCCAATCTGATTGCCGTTTAATCACACCAACGCACACAAAAGTGATCATATTCAGATGCAAGGTGTCTGAGCTGCTCAGAAAACATCCAAGATGTTAAATGAAATAAAAATCAGTGATTTTTATTAATTTGTCGACCTGTGACAAGACCAAACAAAACCGGCTATCGTTGTGTGATTTTAGTGAAAATCAAGACAAAAGATACCTCATGTCTGTTATTCTAAACTTGCAGTTTAAAATAAACTGGGACAGACAGCTTGTTTTGCACAGAATTTATGATAAAAGTGTCAAGTTTTATCAAAAAGCAGACATGTCTGTATTAATCCTGTGCAACTGTTCCGCCATAAACATTTGATTATATGTGAAAATCAAATGGAAGGATGCTGTGAGTCTGGACGTCGACTGTACTCTATTAAAAACAGGAAAGCTGACATCATAGACAGAATTGCATCAAAACTGTATTCTAATGCAACCAGCAGGTGGGGGTACAACGCTGGATAAGTTTATCACAGCGACTGTAATTTCTCTCACTGACCGCTATAGAGGCGCTGTTGTCACCTGTGAGCGTAGCCGCAGCTGCTAACATTCACAGACGTCTAACAACGGATCAAAAGCATCAATCAGAAAGATCTAAAGCCTTTACGTGACAAAACTCTAGAACCCCAGTCTCACAAAAGACTAAACGATGTGAGTAACATCGGTTGGACTGTGAATCTTTAAACTGCGTTTAAAAGAAAGCGGTCGGTCCCCATAAAGCAGTTGCAGCTGCTGGTGTCACGTGACCTGGTCACATGGCGATCGGTAGTCTTAGAACAACTGACTCATACACCCACTAAAATCTCAAAAACACCACGATGAAACAGTCTTTTCAAAGATAGTAACGGACGAACAAGCCTGAAACTTGTAAGAGCAGGTTTACTGAAGTGAAAGTTGACGAGGAGTGGGCTCTTCCACCACTTCGCAAGCGTCAACACTTACAACGTAATCGACCAATCACAGCGAAGACAGAACATGTAGTTCTAAACCCAAGTGTTCATGGGTAATGGAGTCTTCTAAACCTTACGTCACTCATGTGTGACGTGCCGCTCGAGCGATACGTTCACGGACCCAGAGGTCGGTGGAACTTTAGCGTGGAACGGACTTTTCAACGTTCTAAAACACTTATAAATATCGCAAAACACCCCGGTGAAGCCAGTCTTCGACGATATCACATGCATAGAAACGAACAACACAGATAAACTGTCAGAAATGTGAGCAAAAATGAATATCTGACAACCAGCAGTCTACAGAACCAACTTTTTTGAACACGACACACAATGGACCAATCACAGCGCTTTCTGCAGCCGAATGCCTCGGTACCGCTAACGTTAGCTCTACCCAAAGTTCTGGACACTCTTTCACAAAATAAACGTAGAATACACCACAGAAAATACTGCTAATGAGCCCAATCACATTCAGGCCTAGCCCCCACGCCTCCCAAAGAAGGCAGCACGCTAACTGTTGACAACAACGGACTTTACGTCACTCGGAACCGAAGGTCGGAACCCGCCCGGTCCAAAGCTGAGTGGGCTCACCCGAACCTCAGCCAACATACGTTGTAACAGATAATAGGTACAAAGGAGCAACAAATGTGTGAAACAGACTTTCAACAGTAATCCGCAGATGTAATAAAATGAAGCAGAGTCGTGACACGGCGGTCACAAAATGACAAATGCACGCTTTAGTTTGCGACACGGTATGAAACGTCTCACAAACACAGACACACAAACATCACCCGAAGCTTCAAAACATACGTTCAAAAGTGAAAGAAAGATTATTCTAACGTGAAATGAGCCAGACAATGCAGCGATCAGCAATCTCTGTGACACTCACCAGCCAGAATTATCTCATAAATCCAAACACAAGGATAAAGAACTATGCCAACAAATACCGTGATAATAGACTACAAAAACAACTCAATAACCGTTGCAGGGACGCGGACGAGCCAACAAATGTAATAATATTGGGCGGTAAGGTATTTAAACACTTACTAGGCCACCATTATTGTAATAATATAGGACTTATTGGTCAGTTTACTGACTTACCTATATTTTAGAGAAGTTGGAGCAGACTTGATCTGACCCAAATTCATTCGCGAGTTCACCCTTTTTCCGGTATTGAATTGCTTTGACTGTGACTAGACAAAATGTAATTTCACGAGAGACTTCAATTTATGTTGGTCCACCAGAAAATAGACCTTTTATTGAAATAATCATAAAAGTACATTAAACATTTGTATCGATATTAGCTCTGATCTACTAAACTACGTTGACAAGAATTCAAATTAAAATCAAACAGACAGTTAGAACTTTTCTGTTGGCACATTTACTTGACAGATTAATGGCTTAAGAAAAATAAGAAATAAGAGGAAGAAGTGAGAAATGAAAGCTAAGTTTAAAGGAAGTTAATTATTTTGAGCAGACAGGGTGGCACTTTTTCCCCACACGAGTTAAAGCTGGGCTCCCGCACGTTCAGCCCACATCCACGACTCGTTACCTGTTGACGGTTCGTCTCTTGGAGATAAGAGTGGAGAAGTATCTGGACACACACGTGGATGGGTTTGTCCAACGGCCGTCCAGTTGAAACTTCAGCGTGTGTGGCTGATTCACGATACGAGGAAACTCGCCTCCCTCGGCAGGAAACAAAGGTCAAGCGCACTGACTGATTTTCAAAATAAAACTTCAGAAAACAAATTCTTTCAGAAATGAGTGTTTTGGGACACAGTAGGCTTTACTGTGACTCCAGCTGAGACGTGGGTCTAATTGACACAATGACCAGAACGTTTCCAGCTTTTTCCAGAGGAGAAAACCAGTTGTTAGAAACTTTTCTCCTTCGACACCAAAGTCCAAAACGAAAGTAGGACTTTATATGGGAGGCGGGGTCTCCCCACTATTGGCTGGTTTAACAAAACAAGAGATGGAATTTTGATTCCCATAGGCAGAAAGTCTCTGACGGACAACAGGAAAACTGTTTACATAAGCGGCCAGATGGACTGGCCTGTTATGTCTAGCTTGAAGACAAAACAGAGAAGGAAGTGAACAGCTTTTACCCTGACTCATGCCTTAGATTCAGAGCACACTTGTAATGAAGAATAAACCAGCAGAAGGTCAAACTCATGCAAGTAACAGATCATCATTAAATGACAAAAGTATACTGTTGATCAATTCTGAATTAACACACATTAAAAAGAAAGTTCAATCTGATTAATTGGTGTCCATTAATTCAAAATAATTGTAACAAAAATGGTGTCCACTTGTCTCCTTGAGAGCTTCAAGAAGGTGTAACACTCAGAGCTCAGAGAGATGTGACAAGGTTTAACTCCAATACGGACATGAGAGTGCTATATCTCCACACGCAACTATGTGACGTATTGTTTGTGGGACACAGAAAAAACCCGCAAAGTCGTGTACTATGGAAGAGAAACTCATTGTAGCTGTGTGTTCGCGACAAGTCCTTCACGACCAGTCAAGTCTGCTCTACAGAGACAGAAATAAAAAGCTCCTTGCCTGGCGGAGTGCAGTGAGGAACTCGGTATACCGGTAAGCTCCTACCACACCCCCCGCCGCCACACCGCCGCAGTTTCGCGTTCTGGTCTGGACACCACTGTGGGTCCAGTGCGTCCACTTGCGTGCGTGACGAGCTTTTTTGAAGTTGAAACGCTGTTAGGTGTGGACGTACCATTAGTCTATCCATCTGTCTGTCCATCCATTAGTCTGTACATCCATCTGTCCATCCGTTAGTCTATCCATCTGTCTGTCTGTTAGACAGTAACACTGTCACACGTAAACACGTAAGTAAGTAAGTAAGTAAACACGTAAACACGTAAGTGTAGGCTGTTAGACTCATGAATAAATAAAAATAAAATAAAAAATAAACACTGCAAAATATCACATCATACTGATGCTGATCTGTTTTCTTGTTGCTGTGTTCATCTGTGTTCATCTGTGACCATCTGCTCATACAAACTCATGTTCGTGCTGCTGTTTATTCCCACTATATTAGGCTTAGTGTATTACTAGTTGATGTTTTTCTTAGTTAGTTCTAGATGTTATTACTGTTTTTCTCTTTCATTTGTTGTTGGATGTAACTGGGACCTCGTGTACATAATCTCGTTTTCATCACATGTACCACATGCGGTGCAAATGACAATAAAGACTCTCTGACTCTCTCTCTCTCTCTCTCTGACTCTGACTCTGTCCATCCATTAGTCTGTACATCCATCTGTCCATCCATTAGTCTATCCATCTGTCTGTCCATCCATTAGTCTGTACATCCATCTGTCCATCCATTAGTCTATCCATCTGTCTGTGCATCCATTAGTCTGTACATCCATCTGTCCATCCGTTAGTCTATCCATCTGTCCATCTATTTATCTGTCCATCCGTCTCTCCAACCATCCATCCATCTATCCCAGGTTATAGAGAGAGTATCAGGCTTCATTGATGCTATGCACGAAAATCAAACAATAAGATTAACATTATAAGCCAAGATTTTTAGAAGGAAACCCTCAAAAGCTTTAAATAACTTGAATATCTTGAGAACTAATAATCGCCCACCCCTACTCAGCACACATCCCTGAGGGGAGCCAGTGCTGGAGGAAGAGAAGTTGTGGATCCTCACTGACTTCCTCACTGATTGCGGTCTGTTTGTTAAGAAGTCTAGTACCTAGTTGCAAGTGGAGGGGCTTAGGCCTAGTATGAGTAGTTTGTCCATCAGGGTTTAGGGGATCATGGTGTTGAAGGCAGACTTGAAGTTCACAAAGAACATACAGATGAAAGAGTCTTTTTGCTCCAGGTGGTTGAGCGCAGTGTGGACCACATAAGAGATGGGGTCCTCTGTTGATTGGTTCTCACGGTATGTGTACTGATGAGTGTCCTGATTGATGTTGATGGTTGTTTTGATGTGGGTCATGACCAGTTTTTTTTTAAACATTTAGCAACTATAAGCGTGAGGGCCACTGGCCGATAGTTATTCAGACCAGTCACTGTAGAGCTTTTTGGAACTAGAATGATGGTGGCCACTGGCAGTCTTCAGGCCGTTGGGAACTGTTGCCAGGGTAAGTGAGGTGTTAAAGATGTCGGCCACCGACATCCTGCATGCAAGGGTTAGCAACAAGTTTATGGTTGGATATCTTTTCTTACACCAGTCTTGGCCTCCCTTCACTGGCTACCGGTTCATCTTCGAATCCAATTCAAAATTCTCATGTATGTCTACAAATCGCTGAACAGTCTCGCCCCCGCCTATCTCTCGGATCTGATACACCCATATGTCCCTCCACGTGCTTTGAGGTCAGAGGATCAGGTACTCTTAATAGTTCCAGAAACTCGCCTTAAGCGCAGGGGTGACAGGGCGTTCTCTGTAGCAGGCCCAAGACTCTGGAACGAGTTACCGCTGCTCATCAAACAGGCCCCCTCCCTCTCGGTTTTCAAATCCCGGTTAAAAACTCACTACTACTCCATTGCTTTCAATGCCAGCTGATTTGTATTGGATCGTTTTATTTATGATCTGCAATGTTTTTATGTTTTTCGTGTTGTACCTCATTGTCTGTGTTGCCTGTTGCGTGTTTGTTTGTCCAGCACTTTGTGTGGACTTGTTCCTGTTTAAAGTGCTTTATAAATAAAATGGTATGGTATGGTATGGTATAGGGATGCACCGATCCACATTTCTTTTAACTTCCGATCTGATCCTGATACCTAAATCTGGATATTGGCCGATACAATATTATTTCGATATCATCACCATCGCTATTAATTTTATATGAGGCTGTAATATCTCTATAGGCAAGTACAATTTGTACAAATGTACGCATTCATGTCCAAAAAGGCAACTTTAGGTAAGTTTTATTAATGTTGGATAAGTTTCAAAGTTAGAATTAAATCCTGCTAACACAAAACATGTTTTTTTTTAAATTCCTGTCTTTAAAGGGGATATTAAAGTGATTAAATGGCTTCAAACATCTGCTAAATTCATGGCAAAAACCAACACAGACATGTTCCTGTTTTTAGTATTTTACATTGCTTCATAATGTACCTGTTTATGTTTCGTTTTTTTATATATGTAGTTTTCTTCGATTTTTCAATTCGAATGCTTTTTTATGATTGTCTACCATTGTACTGATAAATATCTCCTGGGGGTAAACGTAAACTATAGCTGCAAGTAGGGTTGGGCATCGTTTGAATTTGAGCGATTCCGGTTCCGATTCCGATTCTTCGTTTCGATTCCGATTCTTTTCGATTCTCGGTTCCGATTCTTTTTGTAGGCGGGGTTAAAAAAAACATGTCAATTCAATTCAGTTCAGTTTATTTATACTGTATAGCTCCAAGTCACAACAGAAGTTGTATCAGGGCACTGAACAGAAACAATCAAATATAAAAATAATAAGTTAACAGAAACTTTAAAATAAAAATAATAAGTTAACAGAAACTTTAATATAAAAATAATGGTAACACTATTTATCTGAGGAGACTACTTTGAGTTTAACTCCATGTTATAAAAAAGCTACAGTAGTTAGCCAGAGTTCTTTCAGGATGAAATAATTTGAACTTCTGTTTGAATTTAATGCTATGAACTTTTTCCTTTTTGTTACATTTACTATGAATTTCTCACAGGGCAGATTAGAGCCAACATGGAGGACTCACCAACATATACTGTATTATTATTATTATACATATAATATTGTCCAGTGTCTGATGCTGCAGTCATGTTACTGAGCTCCCACTGATGGGCTAACCTGGTTCCACCAGCAGCAGCAGGATCTTCAGACAGAACAGCTGGTGGGATGTCCTGGTATCTGCAGCCCTCTCTCCATTTGTTTCTTCATGGACATGGAGCTGTGACATTATGTTGTGTGCCTCTTCTTCAGCAAAAAGCTCCTCCAGTGGAGACTTTCTGGACAGACTGCAGGGAGGTTCCTAAACAAACAACAGGTTTATCAGTATTATCAGTAAAAAGAGATTATTAAATCATTTTTAAGACTGAGAATGTATACAATTATTGCCTAACTAACCTATTCAATAATTCTTCAAACTGTGACATTCACTCATAATGGAATGAAAGAGAACATAAACAGAAATTATATAATAATGAAAAATAGAGACATTAAAACATTTTAAAAGACACAGAGAACTTTAAATGGATTAAGAATGTTAATGTTGGATTTGCTTAACTATAGAAACGTTTCTACAGTTTTATTTTGCTTTGTTTTGTTTTTTGAATGTCCAGAGGACCAGACTTAGCTTTTTTGGATAGTAGTAATGTGTCTGAGTGCAATGTGCAATCCATGGCAGGAGTTGAATCCACATCTGAAAAGGGATGCAACCTTTTCACAACATATGTTGTAACTGTTCTGTGACACTCTTCATTCAGTTAAACTGATGTTTTTACCTTGGACGCTGGTGAACACTGTGAAGCCATTTCAGGTTGTTTGTCTAAGGAAAAAAATACAAGCTAACGTTAGCATCGTGTTTGTATTTGAGCTGACTTACCGCTTTAAGCGGAGTATAACTTGTTAGCTGCCTTAATGTTGGTATGAGACGTAGTTTATAGTTTATTTATTTACCTGATGGAGCCGAAGAGGTAGCGATTAGCGAAAAGTCCGGCGGAGCGTTTTGCAGACGGACCACTCTGTACTTCCGGTCGGACACGAAGCGAAAATAATCCGGTGGAGCGCGTCAAACGGGACACTATTTTACTTCTCTCCTTTGCATGATAGAAAATTATTGCAAGTGCTGCACTGACCTGACTGGTCATTTTATTAATTAGTACGCTTTCAATCGTGGATCCACACTTCCGGTGGATTCTTCTTCGTTGGTTTTCGGCGGAAAATTCTTCTTCGGTGTTGGCGGCTACTTCCGGTCGGCTAACTAGCATCGAACATAGGAATCGCAAATTAATATTTTGAACGATTCCGGGAAAACCGGACTTTAAGTCCCTGTTCCGAACGATTCTCGATTCTCGATGTCCAACCCTAGGTGCAAGTACTCAATCAAGCTGCAAAGCAGACAGTCTGATTTGGATCAGCCACGCTTAGTCTTGTCCTCCTCCGAGATGGGCAGACGGAGCGCTGCTGCTCAGCCCTCATGTTGTAGCTGGCTGCAAACTATGAAATGGATTTCCTGAATGTGAGGCGGGTCTTATTACTCTGGGTTTCATGAGACACGCCTCTGTTCAGGTAATCCATTCCATATTTTGAAGCCAACATGCAGAGCAGCTGGCAGGAAATCACATGTGGAGACGTTCAACAGACACAGACATGCATCATGGATTGGAAATCTCTGCAGGTTGGATTGGAAAAATCCGATGTGTAAATGATGCTGGTATTGGAGGCCGATACCGGATCGGATCGGCCCCATCCCTACTTCCTACCCAACCCTGGCACTGGGGCAATGACCTACCACATGCAAACATACATGGACATGAACTGACTGCGATGGCTGGGAATCGAACCCAGGTCAACTGCTTGGAAGGCAGCTATGCTCACCACTGCACCACCATCGCTAAAAAAACTGTGGCCATATATGTATATATATATATAAATATATGTACACTATCTCTCTGCACCCCAGAAACCCAAACAATCAGGCCAGGGTTTTTTTTTTTTACCACCTTTTGCTTCCTTTCACCTGATCCCTTTATCAATAGATTGTGTGCTGAAATTATTATTAAAAAATAATGCTGGGCAAATATCCATCCATCCATCCATCCATCCATCCATCCATCTTCTTCCGCTTATCCGGGGTCGGGTCGCGGGGGTAGCAGCCTAAGTAGGGAGGCCCAGACTTCCCTCTCCCCAGCCACTTGGAGCAGCTCCTCCGGGGGAATCCCAAGGCGTTCCCAGGCCAGCCGAGAAACATAGTCCCTCCAGCGCGTCCTGGGTCTTCCTCTGGGTCTCCTCCCGGTGGGACATGCCCGGAACACCTCACCAGGGAGGCGTCCAGGAGGCATCCTAACCAGATGCCCGAGCCACCTCAACTGGCTCCTCTCGATGTGGAGAAGCAGCGGCTCTACTCCGAGTCCCTCCCGGATGACTGAGCTTCTCACCCTATCTCTAAGGGAGAGTCCAGCCACCCTGCGGAGAAAACTCATTTCAGCCGCTTGTATCCGAGATCT
>JBBPBX010067387.1:0-13395 GCA_038048925.1 Garcialebias charrua | reverse complement strand
AGAGCACACACCAAGAGACTGAGGGGGACGCTTTTTTGTCATGGACCACATCCGGCGCTGACAGGATATAGTCTGTTAGCAGTCGTCCGAGCTCGTAAATAAGTTTTTCCGTTTTTACTGATAGATAATTAGTTATTAGCGGTACTGCATTTTACATAAAAATAGCACAAATCCTCTTATGAATTATAAAAGTTAGTCAACCCGCTGTAAAGCTAACAAATAGTTTAGATCCGCTATAAACAGATTAGCGCTTTAGCGCTCCCCAGCGGCCGTATGCCCACCACTGCCAAGAAGTGATTTAAAGATGAAACTGTACCAGTGGGAGAGTCTGCATGAAATGATGTCCAGTTAACCAGTGAATACAGGGTGCAGTGGTGGGTACGATAGTTACAGCCATTTATGAATCTTAGTGCACCGTGATAGACAGTGCCCAACATCTGCAGGGTGCTTGTAGGAGTGTTCATGTAATAATGTCACTGTACAGGTAGTCAATAGAGGGAAGGAAGGTCACAGTTACAAGGTGTTTCCTAACATTCAGAGTTAGACAGGATCTGTATCTGAAAAAGAAACCCAGTTTAACTTTCAGTTTCTTTGCTAGGTTTTCCACGTGAAGCTCAAAAGAGAGATGCGTGTCGACCAAGATGCCCAAATATTTATAGGAATCTGGGTTGAAATGAATGAATTCAGGTCCTACCTGGGTGCGCGATGTTTTATATATTCCCTGGTGGGCTGTGGTGGGCTGTGGGCTGCAGGAAAAGCACTCCGTGCTCAGCTGCTCATATTACAACAAGGAGAACGCGAGCGTTTGGAGCGAAAAACTAGCGGAAGTGACGATCGGAAGTGACGGTACGGAGGAAATGACGTTAGAATTTGGAGCGAAAACACGAGAATCTACGCGAGAACGAAAGCCGAGTGTAGCAGCGGCTCCGTATACGCGCGTATACGCGCGTATACGGAGTCTGCTTCAGTGTATCTCGGCTAGGGTTGTCTTGTTATGCTGCTATAGACTTAGACTACTAGACGACAAATTGACCTCATTTCCTTACATGAATTGTTAAAATTGAATAGTTTTCTTTTGATACTATTTCTTTCTTAACATGATCCTCGACCTGCCATTGTGTAGCTGTTCCTCCTTTCTGTTCCTACTAAACCCAGCTGGTCGAAGCAGATGGTCACTTGTCCTGAGCCTGGTTCTGCTAAAGTTTTCTTCCTTATGAGGGAGTTTTTCTTTTCCACTGTCGCCTTCATGCTTGCAAGATGAGAGTTCTGCAATGAAGTTAAATTCAAAGCAGTCTGCTCCTCAGATAAATAATGTTATTAACTTATTTTATATATGAATGTTTCTGTTCAGTGCCCTGAGATGACTTCTGTTGTGACTTTCTGCTGTAAAAATAAACTGAATTGAATCCAACTTTAATTAAAATACTTTCCTATAGAAATTATTTGAGATAGCTTTGTTTCTTTCAAAAACATTGTTCTATGAAATCTGCTTCAGCAAAATTACTTTTTGTCTTCTTATGTTAGCTTCTAGCTAGACTTTTGCTACTGTTAGCTTACCTTATACTTTATCTTTTCTTTTTCTTTCTACATTTAGCGGGATTTTTCTATTTTTAGCTAGCCTTTTGCTACTTTTAACTTTTAGTTAGCCTTGTACTACTATTATTTTAAACTAGAATTTTGCTACTTTAAGCTTTTAACTAATTTTTGGCCAAGTTTTTGCATTTTTAGCTAGCATTTAGCTGCTTGAAGCTAATTTAAAAAAAAATTGTTACCTTTAGCTATTTGTCATCCTTTAATACTTTCAGCTTTATTATGAAATTATTTATAAAGGGAGTGGTGGCGCAGAGGTTAGAGAAGGTAGACCTGTTTTGGAAGGTCACTGGTTCAACTCCCCCAACTGAGAACATCAAAATGTGGGGGGAAAGATGAAACACTCACACCTGCCTCCACCCTCATTTTCCCCACTCTGGGCCCTTGCGCAAGGCTCTTAACCACCGCCATCTGCTCCCCCGGGCACCCTAGATGGCAACTCTCTGCTCCACACAGAGGGCTGTGTGGCTTGGTGGTTTGTGGTTGTGTCAGGAAGGACATCTGGTGTAAAAACAATTAAGTCTTTTTGCGAGTTAGTTCGCTGTGGCGCCCCCTGAAGAAGGGAGCAGCTAAATTAAAAAATATAAAAATTATTTATAATTATCAATGTTTATCATTCCGGTTCATGTCCTTTTTGATTAAAGGTACAAGGAGCCTACGGACCAAAGAACCACATTAAGCCCATGAGCCACAGTTTGCAGGCCATTCTGTCAAACAAACCAACACTTAATTTTAGATAGATAGATAGATATATACTTTATTGTCCCCAAGGGGAAATTTGTCTTGGACATCGTACGCTAAACAACACTGTAATCTGTATGGTATGATATCGGCTGATATTAGCATTAAAGTTAAATATCGGACATCAGCCATTCCTCGCGATACGCCAATACGCAGCGTACGTACGCCCCGTACGCAGCGTAGCCCCACGTAGCCCCTCAGGGCAAGTACGCGCAAAGGTATTTTTTTACTACGCATACGCGATCCGCGTGCGCGATACGCGGTGTCTGATCTAAACTTCCCCGGCGCCGGACTGTTTTGTATGTTACACAAATGAAATAAATTCCTCTTTTTTATCGCTGATCGGGCCTTTTCTTTTGTTTTTTTGCCTAAAGTCAAGTAACCGCTTCTTCCTCTGTTCACTCGATGATTGAAATGAATGAATTCAGGTCCTACCTGGGTGCGCAATGTTTTATATATTCCCTGGTGGGCTGTGGTGGGCTGTGGGCTGCAGGAAAAGCACTCCGTGCTCAGCTGCTCATATTACAACAAGGAGAACGCGAGCGTTTGGAGCGAAAAACTAGCGGAAGTGACGATCGGAAGTGACGGTACGGAGGAAATGTTGATCTGGAGAATGAAAACAAAGTCTCTTGCAAGTTACTAGCTTATTAACATTGAAACATTTAAGGTACATTTATATGGTGAAATGTTATATATGCTAAGATGCATTAGGAGTCAACTCAGGACCTTTAATATTAGGAATATTTAAGAGAACTCTGGTACTAAAAAAATACAGTAGATTGATTCTATTTATTTGCTCTCTCCACTGCACACATGTAGAAGGAGATGAGGTCTGAACTTCTCAGACCAGCTCATCTCAGCCGTCTGAGGAAGTAGAGTCTCTGATGAACTTTCGTGATCAGGCTGGTGGTGTTGTTGCTCCAGCTGAGGTTATCGTTCATGTGTACCGTACACCTAAGTACTTGTAGCTGGAGACCACTTCCACTGCAGATCCTCCTATGTTCAGTGGGGTGTGTGGGGTTTGTTTGTTCCTTCTGAAGTCCACAATCATCTCCTTTGTCTTCTTCACGTTGATGTGAAGGTTATTGTCCTTGCAGGACCCAGAGCCTCTTTATCATAAAGTGGAAGAAAAGACCCTTAGACCAGTCTGGTGGGTGACCAACTTAAGGAGACTGATATCGGATTTTAGGTCACTTCAGTTTCTTTAACAACAAACATGAACATGGCTGGCTGTGAGATCAATACAGTGTTAAAAATAGTAAAACACCACAAGTGAAAATACTCACTTTTGGGATATGGGAAGTCACCTGCTGCATGAAGGTTAAGCTGGACATCTTGGATCTTCTTCTGTACACCACCTGTCTGTTACACAGGTGGTAGATTGGAAATAATCACTGCTGGTGTGTAGAGATGAAGGTGTTGTGTGGATTTTTTTCTGTAAAGAAAGTACAGAAGGCACATTAATTATGTATTTTTTTTTAGCATTTTCCACATTGCTTGAAGTGCTTTGTGTACACATATGTAATCACATTTTAACTTTCTTAATACAACATAAATAATAATATCCAGGTTATTTCAATTGCATTCCATCCAGTGATCTTTATAATATTAAAATTAAATTCAAATAATCAGGGGCGGATCTACTGGGGTGGCAGTTGCCACCCCAACAGAGAGCCTTGCCACCCTGTTTGCCACCCCAGCTGGACATTATGAACGCAAACGTCTTTTTTCCGACAACATTGAATGCAGCACAATGTAGTCATATGGTCCACACTCCTTACCAGTTGGTGGCGGTAATGCTCACCTAACTTTCTTGCCAACTGCCAATAAATTTAAAGAAGAAGAAGCACAATGTACAACTGACTCAAGACGTCAAGTTCTGACTGAGTGGCGGGAAGTGAGAAATGAAATGAAAAGAGGACTGAACACACCTGTATTTCTGCTGCCTGTACTTTGGCTGTTTCATGTCTCTCCCTTTACATTGCATCATTTTATTTATATATACAGGTAGTCCCCGACTTACGAACGAGTTCCGTACCTACGGGCCGTCCGTAAGTCGAAAATTCACAAGTAGGATCACATAAAATTAAAAAATATATATATTTTTGTTTTTATAAATAAATAAATAAATAGATGTACAGTACTGTACAGTTACCAAGCACTTAGCCTATCATAACACAGTTTTTAAAGATGAAGGAGTGAGTTGAATTGTCTCCCTTTCACATAAAGGGAGCTAGCTCCTTTTATGTGAATGGAGCCTGCTAGGGAGGAGGGAGACAATTCAACTCACTCCTCAACTATGTTAGGATATGCTAAGTGCTTGGTAACTGGACAGTACTGTACATTTATTTATTTATTATTTTAAAAAGTTTTTTTTATTTTTATAATGAGATGCGTTCGTAAGTCTGAAACGTCGTAAGTCGGGGCGTCGTAAGTCGAGGACTACCTGTATACTGTATATATATGTATGTGTGTGTGTATGTGTGTGGAGGGGGAGGGTGTTGCCACCCCCTGAAACATCCTGGCCACCCTCTTGCCACCCCATAGATATTTTTCTAGATCCGCCCCTGCAAATAATTATATAATCACTGTTTCATAACATGAAAAATTCAAACTATTTAATGCTTAAATCTTTCTGCTACTTGATTTATTTAAGTTTAGAGTGTCTTTGAAACAACAGCACAACTTATAATGAAACTAAAGTTTAACTAAACTAAAACTAAAGTTTATTTATTCATTCAGATTTATTCATCAGAAAATTTGCAACTGCTGCTAAACGAAACGAGACAAAAGTTAACTAACACAGACAGACACTCTGAGGAGTAAACAGTTCATGATGAGCTGAAGATGGACAGACAGGAGTCGTCTTCACACATTCGGGTTTATAACTAGCAAGTAGCAACTTTTATAATGTTGCAGTACACCACCACAACCATGAGCACAGCTAGTAGCTACTGTAACTGACTGAAACAACCACACACACACGACACCACGTCCCGAACACAGATGAGAACAGCTCAAACTTTGCTCATGTGTGCTCAGCGATTTATTAAACTCACTAATTATTACTTGCTTACCTGTGTAGAAAGGCACCATTAATAATTACAGCTGTTTCAACGTCGCTAGTTGGCCGTGTGAAGCTCTGACTGTAATGGTCCCGCGCTCCCCCTCCTTCCTCGGCTCGAACCGGAAGTGCTGGCGATCCGTGGCGATAAGAGACGAGTCCAGGCTCGAGGGCGGCGGAAAATGCGACCTGTACAGTTCAATAATTTTGTACAGATGGGACATAAACTACGGCCGCTAGCGGCCGCTAGTTATAATTAGATTCAATGGAAAAGCATGGGAAAAGCCCCCAGGCGGCGCCGAGCGGGGAAACCGGAAGTACGTCACTCACAATCAGAAAACGTTTTTTGAAACAAACAAAACAATCATTACTCATAAAATATTTATCCTACACAACTAAAAACATATATGCATGCATTTCGAAATATTTTTATTTTATTATTTCACTTTTATAAAAAAAAAATCTTCAAATGGTGAAGAAGAAGAGCTACAGATCCAAGGAGGAGCGGCGCCCCTAGCGCCCTCTAGTGGCGGCCGCCTCTGATGACGAGTTGTACTCACAAAAAACCAAGGAGCTGCAAAGACACGACACACCAGGGTAGGAAGATCAATGGCCCGACAAAGACATGCACACAAATGCAAACTTATATACACAGACTAATTACCTAAATCATACACACCTGAGACAGACAACATGCAAGACAAGGAGACGACCACCAGAGGGAGGCACATCCTTACAAATTCAAAATCCTACTTCTAACCTACAACGCCCTCGACAGTCTAGCTCCATCTTATAGTCGAGCTCTTGTTCTATATTTTCATAGCAGAGCACTTCACTCTCAGACTTCAGGTTTACTTGTGGTTCCTAGTTTTCAAAAGCAGAATTGGAGGAAGATCTTCCAGTTTTCAGGCTCCTCTCTTGTGGAATCAACTTCCAGTTTCTGTCCATGAGGCTGATATTTGTCCAGTTTTAAGACTTTCCAGTTCAGACTTTATTTTTCTCACCTGCCCGTTCTGTTTTTTCCTCGCCGTCTGGTCCCGGAGCGCGCCGCTGAGGTTTCGCCGTCTGCAGAGGTCCTGTGCCGCTGTTCGCCTCTTCGCCTTCCAGGGGGTCCCCGCGCCGATGATGACGCCTCTACTGTTCTTCGGAGGGTCTCCGCGCTGGGGACGCCTCTGCTTCGTGGGTGTTCGCGCCGCTGATGCCTCGGCGTCTACAGGGGGTTCACGCGCTGACGACGCCTCTACTCGCTTCGGAGGGTCCTCACGCCGCTGAAGCCTCGACGTCTGCAGGGGTTTCCCGCGCCAGGTGACGCCTCTACTCGCTTCGGAGGGTCCTCGCGCCGGTGACATCACTGCTGCAGAGGGTCCTCGCTCTTCCGACGCCTCCGCATCGATGGAGGGTTCCCACGTCGATGACGTCTCCACGTCCGATGACGTCACTACGTCTACGTTTTGACGCTTGTTAGTTTTCTGGGTTTAGTCTTTATTTAATTCTGGTTTTTGTATGTTTTTGCTTTGTGTTTGGCTTTTTGTCCCTTGTCCTGTTCCCCTGTCCCTGTGTTCTCCTTCGTGCCCGTCCTGGTTGTTGGGGGTGTTCCTTGGGGACGCCTGGGGGCGTCTTTGAGGGGGAGGTACTGTAAGGATGTGGCTCCCTCTGGTGGTCGTCTCCTTGTCTTGCATGTTGTCTGTCTCAGGTGTGTATGATTTAGGTAATTAGTCTGTGTATATAAGTTTGCATTTGTGTGCATGTCTTTGTCGGGCCATTGATCTTCCTACCCTGGTGTGTCGTGTCTTTGCAGCTCCTTGGTTTTTTGTGAGTACAACTCGTCATGTTAAAGTTTTTGTATTAAGCCACAGTTGAGCTTTTGAGTTTTTGTTATTAAAGTATTTTTGACTTTTTCCTCGTGTCTCTGAGTGTCCGTCTGCACCAATAGACTCACCCTCTCCCACACCACGCTGGATCATAACAGAATTCTATTCTGGATTTGACAGGGAGCCAGTGGAGAGAAGCTAAAACTGGAGACGTTTTAAAGAAGTACAGGGAACCCACACAAGTTACGTCACCCCTGAGCTACGGCAACTCAGACTTACGATTTGCCTCTTTGAAAGAAAGCCGTTGACATACGGCCAAAAAAAAAAAGGACCTACGATCGAAGTACATTAGAAGTATGTAATCGAGCTACGGCAAAAAAAGTGTGTCATTACGGCAAGGTGGGGGAGGGGTACAGTACCTTGGCTGTTCGCGCATGACAGTGCGCATGACTGTGGAGTAGGGGTGGGGCGACACTGCCGTACTATTTAAAGGGACGCGCCATCTTGACCACGTTGTTGAGTTTCGGCGAGAGAGAGAACAGCAAACATACTTACTATTATCATCATCATTTAGCATAGCATTCATTCAGTTAGCATTTGCGACAGTTAGCATTAGGTTTAGCGAGAGGTATTTTATTAGCGACAGTTAGCATAGGTTTAGCGAGAGGTATTTTATTAGCCACAGTTAGCATAGGTTTAGCGAGAGGTATTTTATTAGCCACAGTTAGCATAGGTTTAGCGAGAGGTATTTTATTAGCCACAGTTAGCATAGGTTTAGCAAGAGGTATTTTATTAGCCACAGTTAGGATTAGGTTTAGCGAGAGTGTTTTTTGTAGCGACAGTTAACATAGGTTTAGCGAGTTTTTTTTAAATTAGCAAAAGAGAGTTAAAATGGGACCCAAGAGACCTTCGACGTCCTCGGATAAGGGTGCGGGTAAGAAACCCAGGCAGACCATAACCCTCGAGACAAAGCTAAAGATCGTTCGAATGTGTGATAGGTGCATGACACCGACCGAGGTAGCAGTGAAGCTAGGCTTTCCGCGTTTGACGGTAAGGACGAAAAAGGGAGACAGAGAAAGAATTCTGGATAAAGTGTGTCGTTCCGCACCCACGAAATCCACTATTATCACAAAACAGAGAACATGTGTGTTGGTGGAGATGGAGAGGTTGCTCTTGGTTTGGATCGAGGACAATGCTCAAAGGCGCGTGCCCGTGAGCATGTCTGTAATAAGGGAGAAGGTGCGCATGATCTACTGCACGCTGAAAGCTAGGAGTGAGGGAGGTGCGGGGGGGAGGGGGCAGGACAGAGCGATTCAGGTGAAGGCACGTCCCAACAGAGTGACTCAGGCGAAGGCACGTCCCAACAGAGCGACTCAGGCGAAGGCACGTCACAACTGAGCGATCCTGGAGAAGGGACGTCAAGAAGCACGTTAGCGAGGGGTGATGGGGGAGATGGGGACACTGGCCCTCATGCACGAACCGTTCGTGCGCACAGATTTGTACTTAAACTGTGCGTACGAGTGATTTAGGATGATTTGTGGCATCCAACAATGTTTTCGTATCCTACGATTTTTTTCAGATACGAACAAAATTTACGTGTGGTCCAGAGCTGTCGTATATTTTAGGAGCAGTCGGTCTGCTGTCATCCAGACGGATTTCCTTCACTAATAACTCATATTTCGTTATTTAGAAAATATTCTGAGTTTAAAACAAATTAAATGCAACGACACAAATTGGTTAGATTAAAATAAAGCGGCTTCAACCCCCCCCCGTGCCCCGCGCCGACCACCGTGCGCCCCCCGCGCGTGGCGCACGGCCCCCCCGTGCCCCACGTCGACCACCGTGCGCCCCCCGCGCGTGGCGCACGGGCCCCCCCCGTACCCCACGCCGACCAACGTGCGCCCCCCCGCGCGGGGCGCACGGGCCGAGTGGGTCCTCGGCTTTATCACAGCTTGAACACGCATGCTGTTGGCACGCGTCTTGCGCAAGGTGTGCATGGCATTTAATTTTCTATCCATCTCGGTAGCGCAGACTTTCTTGACACCTCCTGTCTAGCGTGCTGCGGCGAGAGGTTTTCTTGAAGCCATTTTCAGATCAAACCATTTATTCTTGATTTCTGATACTGTACGACCCACGGGAGACGCAACATGCACTAATATTAATATGAAGAACTGTAGTTCCGAGACATTTTAAAATGCTTTTGTTCAAAAACACATCCGACACTTGCGGGGGGGGGGCGGTAGCGGTGCGCCACAGCGCGACCTTCAATCTCCGAACGCGTGAAGTTCTTCTTTTTACTTCTCGATTTTGAATGAATGGACACTTCCTGCTGTCAAAAGGCAGGAAACGTGGCCTTATATGGTGTTTTGAGGGGTGGGAATTATGTAAATGACCTCTCCGCGAGCACGCGCAGGTTGATAGAACAGGTGGGATTCATTAAATTTACGCAGCTCGTTTACACACTTCTCATGAGGATAGACGGGTTTGTTGAATCTGACGTGGCATGTTCGTACGAACGCTCCATACGAACAAAAGTAAGAGAAATTTAGGATAAAAATACGAACATTTTCGTGAATGAGGGCCACTGGACCTGAAGAATTCACTGCTTCCAAAGGCTGGTTTAGCCATTTTAAGGATAGAGCGAATTTGCACAACCTCAAAATACAGGGTGAGCATTTAAATTCTCTTTTTTTTGTTACAAGTAGTCCATGACTTCCGATTATTTTTTTCAAAATTCCTTTCATTACAGTGTTACATCAGCTTAACCGTGCCATGTTTGTGTGCATTTAAACAGGTGAGGCCGGAAGTGCTGACCACGTAGCAGCTGAGGCCTTCCCTGACACACTGGCTGAGATCATTAGGAACGGCGGGTACACTGCCAAGCAAGTGTTTAATGTCGATGATACAGGCCTGTTCTGGAAGCATTTGCCCAACAGGACCTACATTAGCAGAGACGAGCGAACAACACCAGGTTGCAAAGTTGGCAAGGAGCGCCTGACGTTGCTGTTGGGGGGGAATGCTTCTGGGGACTGCAAACTCAAGCCCTTGTTGATTTATCAATTTGAAAGCCCCAGAGCCTTCAAACATATTGATAAAAGAAAGCTTCCAGTCTATTGGACGGCCGTGGTGTAGTGGTAATGGCAGTCGACCCCTGATCGGAAGGTTGGAGGTTCGAATCCCGCATCCGCCCACCATGTGTCGTTGTGTCCCTGGGCAAGACACTTAACCCCGAGTTGCTCCCGGTAGGTCTGGATGGCGCCTTGCAAGGCAG
Organism: Garcialebias charrua; assembly: GCA_038048925.1. Classification (NCBI taxonomy): domain Eukaryota; kingdom Metazoa; phylum Chordata; class Actinopteri; order Cyprinodontiformes; family Rivulidae; genus Garcialebias; species Garcialebias charrua. Next base: position 2,918 of record JBBPBX010067387.1, on the reverse strand, counting down.
GCTACCACTACCGGTGTATGAATGTCTGAATGAATGGGTGGATGGTTGGTATTGTAAAGCGCTTTGGGGCTCCTCACAGGGGGCTGGAAAGCGCTATATAAATAAGCTCCATTTACTCCATTTACCATCAAATAGGAAGGCCTGGGTAATGCTGGAAGTGTTTTGAAATTGGTTTAGACAACATTTTGTGCCAGATGTCTGGCGTTTTTGCACTTCCAAAAAGATTCCCTTTAAAGTCCTGCTGGTGTTGGACAACGCTCCAGGACACCCCCCTGATCTTACCGACTTGCACCCTAATGTGAAGGTGGTGTACCTACCTCCAAACACGACCTCACTGATCCAGCCGATGGACCAGGGGGTGATCAGTACGTTTAAGTCATACTACCTCCAGAGGGTCATCCATGATGCTTTGGACGCAACCGGAATGACTTCAGCTTTCAGCCTCAAAGACTTCTGGAGAACATACAACATCCACGATGCTATGGTGAACATTGATAACTCCTGGAATCGTGTGACTCAGAACAACATGAGCGGCGTGTGGAACAAGCTGTGTCCACAGCTTGTTCAAGAGGTACACGATTCCAGGGAAGTTGGCAATGTCATTGAGGACGTTGTAAGGATGGGCAGGTCACTGGAGTTGCAGATGGACGTGGATGATGTCCAAGAGCTTCTGGGTTCAGCAGGACAGGAGCTGTCAGTGGACGACCTCATTCTCCTCGACAGGCACGTCCCGGCTGAGGAAGAGGAGCAGGCCAACCCTAACCCACCCAAGACCTTTAGCCGGCAGGAGTTGGCATTGGCATTCAAAGAGTTCCAAAGCGGCTTGGCCCGGTTAGAGGCGCATGATGAAGATGGGGAGAGGTTTGAGAGGGCTCGAAGAGTCATCTTGGGCGGGCTTGCGTGTTACCATCAGATCCTGGACAACAAGAAACAAGAGGCTGTGCAGAGCAGCATGTTAAGGTTTGTAACCAAGGTCTCTGCAGCTCATCCAGGATCTGCTGGTGCACCAGAAGAACCAACTCCAGCCAGTCCTCCTGCAGCAAGCCAGGAGGAGTCCATGGACAGCTCACCCTCTCCCCAGTAAAATACGCCTCCCCCCTCCCCGCTCCCTCCCTCCAGGTACAGTAATGAAATTTTATTTTTTATTTTTCTGAGTTGTGTCATGTTACACACAGTAACTTCATCTGTTAATCAATTTGTATCTGCTTATGTTCACAACCTGTTACACCTCCTCCTCCACCTCCTCTCCACCAGCTCTACCATTCCATCACTGACCTGTCCACCTTCACATACCACCACAGCATTGGGCAGCACGGTGGCACAACTGGTAGAGCTGCTGCCTCTCAGCGAGAAGGTTGCCGGTTCAAATCCCGGTCCGGGGCCTTTCTGGGTGGAGTTTGCATGTTCTCCCCGTGCATGCGTGGGTTTCCTCCGGGTACTCCGGTTTCCTCCCACAGACCAAAAAACATGCTTGTTAGGCTGATTGGTGACTCTAAATTGACCCTAGGTGTGAGTGTGAGAGTGGATGGTTGTTTGGTGTGAGTGAGACAGGTCCCTCTTGTAAATGAGTCCCCGTGACTCAACGAGGCTAGCCTGTATAAATAAAGGTTGAATGAATGAATTGTCGGAAAGGTACAACAAAGACATGTCAATGTTTTTTCCTTCATTTTTTGTTTTATGCTACATCTACTGTAATCATCACCTCTCTCTCGACAGCCTCCAAAGCATCACGCCCCCCTGGTCCATCCACACATGTGCACCACACCACATAGGTAAGGAGAAGTTGTTGTTGTCTGTGTTTTCATTTCATTTCTGCAGATGTTCACGTCTGTGTGTGGGTTTCAACAGAACCAACCTGCTGCTCTCTCCTCATGGTCCAGCCTCTTCTCCATCTCCACAACTCTTCACCACACCACACAAGTAAGGAGAAGTTGTTCTTGGCTATGTTTTCATTTCTGCAGATGTTGACATGTGTGTGTGGATTTAAACAGAACCACCTGCTGCTCTTGCCTCATGGACCAGGCTACGGCACTGTACCTCCACCTGCTGCTCTTGCCTCATGGACCAGGCTACGGTACTGTACCTCCACCTACTACTCTTGCCTCATGGACGGACGGACGGATGGACGTGTGTCGTCTGCTCTGTCCTGCCTGCCTGCCTCCCTCCCTCTAGCACCTCTCCATCTACACATTGCACCACACCAATCAGGTAAGGACAAGATGTTTGTCATTTTCATGTTTTCTTTACAGGCAGGTCATAGTCCAGCTGTAAGTGCACATGTTCATTTTTGTGTTGCTGTAATTTCTTCACAGCTCACAGCTCACATCGTGGACTTTCCTCATGGACGGACATGTGTCGTCTGCTCTGTCCTACCTGCCTGCCTCCCTCCCTCACTTCTCCATCTACACATTGCACCACACCAATCAGGTAAGGAAAAGATGTTTGTCATTTTTATGTTGTCTTTGCAGGTCATAGTCCAGTTGTAAGTGCACGTGTTCATTTTTGTGTTGCTGTAATTTCTTCACAACTCACATCGTGGACTTTCCTCATGGACGGACGGACGGACGGACGTGTGTCATCTGCTCTGTCCTGCCTGCCTCCCTCCCTCCCTCTAGCACCTCTCCATCTACACATTGCACCACACCAATCAGGTAAGGACAAGATGTTTGTCATTTTCATGTTGTCTTTGCAGGTCATAGTCCAGCTGTAAGTGCACATGTTCATTTTTGTGTTGCTGTAATTTCTTCACAACTCACAGCTCACATTGTGGACTTTCCTCATGGATGGACAAGTGTCCACTCTGTCCTTCCTCTGTCATCCTGCTTGCTGCCTAGCTTCACTGCTGTCTCATCAGTTTGTCACCATCAACAGTCAGTAGAAGTTGTGCTCTGTCTGTTTTTCATGTTGTTTTTGCAGGT
>JBBPBX010067386.1:0-19418 GCA_038048925.1 Garcialebias charrua | reverse complement strand
TTTCGCGGTTACGACGCACCTCCCATTAAAACAAACAAAAATATATATATTTTGAAAAAATTATTTCAAAAAGCCGAGTTACGCAGTTTCCGGTTTTACTAGCTACGGAGGCTACAGCTGCCCTGTACTGTCTAAAAAAGCTCATTCTGGTCCTCTGGACATTCAAAAAACAAAACAAAACTGTACATAGTACAACTTACTGTTACTGTGTGTACTGTGAACGCAGTTTTATGTTGTAAACAAATACGTACGGAGGATGGACCAAGCTGGACGGCGGTTTTACGACATACACGCAATACAGAATACGGAGGATGGACAGAGGAACGACTTCACCTGCCTACCAGTAGGTTATTAACTCTTTTTTCCTTCATTATGGCTCCCAAATGTATGTGTGTTTTGATAATTGTGTAGGGTACTACCGGTATGTTAGGATAGGCTAAGTGCTTGGTAAAATACAGTACTGTACGTATAAGGTGAAGTATTTACGTATGTTCCGACTTACGTCGAAATTCGGGTTACGAAGTAGCGCAGGAACGGAACTCCGTCGTAAGCCGGGGACTACCTGTATTGACTATGGTACATCTCCTTACATTACACTGCTAAGCTTCTAAAGTTTGCACTCAATATGTCAGTTGTCTGCTTGGTCCAGAAGAGTGATAGAGGAAGAATATGGAGCAGCTAGCTGTTTGTTGCAGTTATGAAAAAAATAGTGCTCAACACCAAAGAGACTGTGGAAATGGTAGTGCACTTTTGGAAACCATTCATTACAAATCTACCCCTCAACATCATGAAAGGCATGGCTCCTCTGGAGTCCTACAGGTTACTTGGCACCACCGCTGCAAAAATCTGAAGTGGAAAAAAATTGTTCTTGTATAATGTTCTAGTATACACTACATTTCCTCTGCCAAACTGAGGAAGTTAAGAAAAGAAGGTCCTGATCCTGATCCTGTTCTACTCAGCTCTTCTACGCACCTTTATAACTATCCAATTTGGTTTTGACTAAATTAGACATTAGGCAAGCTGCTGCAGATACTGTGGACCTAAATGGTCTTGGTAACTCCCATGAAGGATCTGCATTTTTCATGAAATCATCTCAAACCTCTCACAGCGACAAAGATTCTGAGTTGCTGCTTTCCAAGAAGCACTTCTGAGTATTTTGACAAACGAGATCAATTCTTTAAAACCATTAAATTTACCATAAACTGTCATCACCGTGGCAGCACGGTGGGGCAATTGGTAGGGCTACTGCCTCTCAGTGAGCAGGTCATCCCAGTTCAATCCTGGCTGGGGGCCTTTCTGGGTGGAGTTTGCAAGTTCTCTCCATGCATGCATGAGTTTTCTCTGGGTACTCCGGTCTCCTCCCACAGACCAAAAACATGTATCTTAGGCTGATAGGTAACTAAATTGTTCCTAGGTTAGAGCGAGAGTGTGAATGCTTGTTTCTCGTTTGTCTTTATGTGTCCATGTGATGGACTTGACCTGTCCAGGGTGTCCCCCGCCTCTCGCACAGTGATGGCTGGACATGGGCACCAGTGACCCTCTCAACCCATAAAGGAAGAAGCAGGTAAAGATAATGGATAGATAGATGGATGGATGGATAAATGTCATCACCATAGGCTTCTACAAGTAAATTACTCACAGGTAAATTTGTTATGTTTGCATAGTCTCTCTTTTATGCTCCACCTTTAGCTCATTTGAGCCCCTTCTCCATGAGCTTGGCTTAACTCAGCTCAAATTGGCTCAGCATCGGCCAAATTTATTGCCATTACCTTTTCCTGCTAGGTTTTTGGAACCGCCTCAGCCATGGTTCCAAGCAAGCCAAGCAGTGGAAGCGATTTTGACATCAGAATCTGAATTGGTTTTATTGTCATTGCACGAAAGCACAGCAACATTTTATTTTGGTACAGTCCGTCCAAAGAAACACAAACAACCAAACAACATAGACATTGTAAGACAGGGGTGCCTGAGGCTGCCGCTTCATGAGAGGTGCTGCCTTTTTTCAAAAAAGGCAAACTGAAACTGTTGATTGGCCTGCGGATTGACGTCACTGGATGAGCCATGAGGTGACATTTTCAATACACTTGTTGAGTGTACATGTACATTGCTGAGATGGAGAGCTGCAAATCACAGCTTATTTAGTGGTTGAATGATAAGATGCAAACCTTTTTATCAATTTTGTTAGACGACATACAGCGTGAGCTCGATGGAGCAATGACGAATGAGCAAATTTACAGGGAAGGGTTGGAGAAACTAGCTGCCCACAGCTACAGTCACACTTAAAAACAGTGCCTTGGCAATTTTTTTAGTTAAGTGCAACTACAGGACAATGTGGTTGCATGATTAGTGTGTATTGCTAAACAGCTACATAACGACATATGCTGGCAACACGCTAGTTACCAACATGCTAGATCAGAGCTTCCACCCATCCATGATCCTGCCCATGATCCTGCCCAATGGGTGAGGGACACACTCTCTATTGAGTCAGAGTCAGAGTCAGAGAGTCTTTATTGTCATTTGCACCGCATGTGGTACATGTGATGAAAACGAGATTATGTACACGGGGTCCCAGTTACATCCAACAACAAATGCAAGAGAAAAACAGTAATAACATCTAGAATTAACTAAGAAAAACATCAACTAGTAATACACTAAGCCCTAATATAGTGGAAAAACATCATTATAAACAGCAGCACGAACATGAGTCTGTATGAGCAGATGGTCACAGATGAACACAGCAACAAGAAAACAGATCAGCATCAGCATGATGTGATATTTTGCAGTGTTTATTTTTATTTTATTTTTATTTATTCATTCATGAGTCTAACAGCCTCAGGGTAGAAGCTGTTCCTCAGTCTAGTGGTTCTACATTTGATGCTCCTCAACCTCCGTCCTGAGGGGAGTGGGGCAAAGAGTGAGTGTGCTGGGTGAGTGAGGTCTTTCATGATGCAGGTGGCTCTTTTCCTGCATCTGGAGGTGTAAATGTCTGTGATGGTGGGGAGACTGACTCGACAGACCATTATTGAGTCAGAGTCAGAGTCAGAGAGTCTTTATTGTCATTTGCACCGCATGTGGTACATGTGATGAAAACGAGATTATGTACACGAGGTCCCAGTTACATCCAACAACAAATGAAAGAGAAAAACAGTAATAACATCTAGGATTAACTAAGAAAAACATCAACTAGTAATACACTAAGCCTAATATAGTGGGAATAAACAGCAGCACGAACATGAGTTTGTATGAGCAGATGGTCACAGATGAACACAGATGAACACAGCAACAAGAAAACAGATCAGCATCAGTATGATGTGATATTTTGCAGTGTTTATTTTTTATTTTATTTTTATTTATTCATGAGTCTAACAGCCTCAGGGTAGAAGCTGTTCCTCAGTCTAGTGGTTCTACACTTGATGCTCCTCAACCTCCGTCCTGAGGGGAGTGGGGCAAAGAGTGAGTGTGCTGGATGAGTGAGGTCTTTCATGATGCAGGTGGCTCTTTTCCTGCATCTGGAGGTGTAAATGTCTGTGATGGTGGGGAGACTGACTCCAACAGACTTCTGTGCAGCCTTCACCACTCTCTGTAGAGCTTTCCTCTCTTCAACTGTGCAGCCTCCATGCCACACGTTGATGCTGGAGCACAGGACGCTCTCCACTGCACACCTGTAGAACGAGGTGAGAACTGGGCTGCTCAGACCAGCACGTCTCAGCCGTCTGAGGAAGTAGAGTCTCTGATGACCTTTCTTGATCAGGCTGGTGGTGTTGTTGCTCCAGCTGAGGTTATCATTCATGTGTACACCCAAGTATTTGTAGCTGGAGACCACTTCCACTGCAGACCCACCTATTTTCAGTGGGGCATGGGTGTGTTTGTTCCTTCTGAAGTCCACAATCATCTCCTTTGTCTTCTTCACATTCATGTGAAGATTATTCTCTTTGCACCAGCTCTCCAGGTGTTCCACCTCCTGTCTGTAGCTGGACTCATCATTGTTTGTGATGCATCCCACCACCGCTGTATCATCTGCAAACTTAACAATATGACAGCCTGGAAGTGTGGCTGTACAATCATATGTGAGCAGAGTGAACAGAAGGGGGCTCAGCACACATCCCTGAGGAGAGCCAGTGCTGAGGGTTATGGTGGAGGAGGAGAAGTTGTGGATCTTCACGGACTGTGGTCTGTCTGTTAAGAAGTCTAGTACCCAGTTACAAATAGAGGGGCTTAGTCCAAGTGTAGATAGTTTGTCTATCATTGAGACAACTACACTTGAGTAAAACTAAATAAAAATAAAGCAATTAGAGAGAACAATGCAGAAGTGGCTTTGGAATGGCTGCTTGCTCCTTTAAAGCTTCACATTTAAGTGACCACATTAAGTAAATTGTACTAATGATATTAAAGCAGAACAATGCCCTTCCAGTTATGAGCAATTAGCACATTTTTGTACCAGAATACAGAAAAACTCAGTCATCCTCGTTGCAAATTCAAAATATGACCATCACAAACTGACAGAGAGAAAGAAAACTATTCTCACACAGTATGCTCCTGGTTTTCATGATGGAAATATGGAGGCACTTCTTACAATGTACGGAGGTTCTTCCTGCAATAATTTCCTGTTAAAGCTGCAGTATGTAGCTTTTTTTATGAACATATTTCTTCACTCTGTCACTACCTCCTGACAGACTGATGTTAGCCAGGTAATCTCTGAAAAAAAATTAAAAAAAATATTGTCCCCTTGCTTCTCCAGGTGGTAAATAAGCATTTCTAAAAAGAAAAGGTGACCCGCCATTTTCCAGCCAATAAAAACAGAGTTTGTAACCAGCCAATAAAAACAGAGCTTGAATTTGAATCAGCCAATAAAAACAGAGCTTGAATTTGAAATTCAACAGACCACAAGGGGGCAGAGCCACATATGGCTCTGAGGGGGAGGGATCAGAATGCTTTGCCTGTTGAAAATATTTCTAACTGCTGCAGTTCTACAGAAACTGCATACTGAACCTTTAAACTACTAACATTTTGTTTGTTAACCTCTGAATATGAAGCAATATTTGTTAAAAAATGTCCATATATTCTAAGGTTTTTTATGTAAACCATGAACAACTGGGGCCTCATGTTCAAAGACTTGCGTAGATTTCTTACTGAAAAGTTGCGTACGGTCAAATCCAGAAAACTGCGTACGCACAAAAAAATCCAGATGTATCAAACTGTGCGTACGCCGCAATTCACGCACTTTCCTTTTGTACATCACAATCAACGTGGAATTGAGCGCACATGAGAGAGTGGCCGACTCCGCCTTTGACACGCCTCCATATAAATATGCAAATTCATTTAAATATGCCCTGCACGTTAGGAATGTCGTCTTTGCTCTATTGCAAATCATGTCGAAACGTGGAAAAAAGAGTAACTTCACGGACTGTGAACTGGAGACACTTCTGAGTGACGTAGAGAGGCACAGAAAAAGGTTTTGTTTGGCACGCTCAGCGCACAACAAACCGTCCACTTTTAAACGAGAAGTTGACCAAGCTATTCTAACATGCCTAAATAGGTCAGTGGGTAGCGTGTTCGCCTTCCGTCCCAAAGATCATGAGTTCGATTCCCGCATGGTACAACGTTCTGTCTTTTTTTTTATTCATTCCAGATTTAAAGAACACAAGAAAACTATTTAGAAAGAACAACATGAAATGAAACAATACATGAAATGAAGGAAAAAGAGGATTTCTTGTGTTTAAAAAAAAATAGTTTTCTTGTGTTCTTTAATTCTGGAATGAATTAAAAAAAAGAAAAACGTTGTTTTCATTTAAATATACCCTGCAACAGAGGAATGTCGTCTTGTCCCATCATGCATCACGTTCTTCAACTGCTAAAACAGCTAAAAATGAACAGAAACAAGAATTTAAGCTGTGCAGAACTATTCAGTCTTTCTGTTTTTTATATTTTTTGCAGGTTATATTCTGATTGCGTCCATGTGGATGTAATAATTGTTAATCATGTGTGTTTGGGTGGAAATAATAATTATTTTCCATCATGAACAGTTTCCAGAATCACCTGTAAGTGTCGCCAAAGGAACAAAAACCACAGAAACGTGCGTACGCCAGCTCTGGAGCTGCCGTGGCGGTGCACATTTCCACGTTCAGTTCTGTTTTGATACATACAGAGTTTTGCGTGGATAATGGCGTACGCACGGTTTTTGTGCGTACGCACCGTTGATACATGAGGCCCCAGGACTTTATACACATTATCTTTTACAGATGCAACAAAGTCAAACAATCATAACTGGACATGAGAATAAAGTATGCTTTTCCTGACATCCTCTTTTTGTGGAAACAGCAGTGCAATAGACAAAGTCCCCCTGTTCCTTCTTCCAAAACGTAATTAGTATGCACTTTCAGAAAATATTTGATCGTAACTGTGTGTTGAAAAAAGTGCTAAGCATAGGTGGGTTTTTCCTTTAAATGTATGGATAATACCTCAATTAAATGTGGACAAAGTGCACAGAGGGGCACTGTTTAGTTGGCAGCAAAGTTTACTTTGCAAATTTTTAAATTGTACCTGTAAAAAAAGGAAATACATACATTTGTTAAAAATCTATTGGTGAATATTGGTCGTTATACAAACTGTAAATTGCCTTTCATTTATTCCTGCCATAATTAGATTATAGATACATTTATACTTTAGTATTTTATATTATGTTATATTTTAAGGTAAACTAGTGTCAATTTCTCAAAACTACCCCGCTGCACTTCTGTACATTTGCTGCTCTCTTTGTTCAAACGTTACTCTTTACAGGAGTATCATGTTGGCCAATGGTCGGTAAATGTTTTCACTTAATTTTACATGTTTCTTTTTAATGGTGTTAATTTGTGCTACTGTGAACATTAAGAAATCCTTGTGTAAATAAATAAACATACTAAGCAATAAAATGTCCTAAACCTGATTGAAAATAACAAAACACATTGGTGTCCAGTTTGCAATAAGCATCAAATCATCTTGCAATTCACTTTAATAGCCGAGAACACCACAAAGGCACAGGTAAGTTATTTTAGAAAAATTCACTAATCTGATCGGTTTTAGCACTTTGAGATTTTTATTAATGAAAAGTGCATTATAAATTATATTCATTATTATTATTATTGTTTTGTAAAGACATTGATGGGGCGGTTTGGTCATGTGGGTGATAGGTTGGTTGTCTTCTTATCAAGGGGTTAGGGGTTCAGTACCCAGTATGGAAGCATACCTGTGTGTCCTTAATGGCAAAGGGAAGTCAACAATTCATAAGTAGGTAATAGTGTGTGTACGAGTGAGTGTGTGCTATAAGATAACTGCGTCTGGCAGGAGGCTTTCTAGGACAGCACTTTAATCAGCTCTCTGGAAGGAGAGCACTCATGAATACACCAATGCTCCTGCCAAAAGACAACACCCAACACTACCTTCCTCAACCCACCTGAGACTAAAATAACTGTCTCCACACATACGTGCATCCTTGCACCTGAGTACACTAATGTGCCAGCTCAAAGCCACAGTGCCGTCTGTTCTCGCATCACACACACCCTTATACTCCAACACACACGCACACACACACAATACACTACCACTCTGTTCTTTGAGTTCCTTTTAATTCTGCATGACATTATTTGCCATAAATGTAAGATAATTTAAAGGAATGGTTCATGTTGGGTTAAGCTCTGAGTAGTATGTTTTTTCTTTGGAGTAGATGGAAGTCAGAGCAGTTTCAATTGGTGTGGTATGGGATAAATGATCATAAAGTTAAAATAATAACTGTACTGCGATGAACAATGGCAAATGATACCCAAGTGTTATTTAAGATAGTATCTTACAAAAATAACCAGTTAATGAATGGTCTTTAAAATGTCTCTAAGTTTTAAGTATGTAAGTAAGTAAGTAAGTAAGTAAGTGGTTAAAATGTCTCTTAAGTATTTGTGGGTGTTGAATTGCAAATGCTAGCAAGCTTGTTGCCTATATTTTGAACATGTACAAAAAATAGATGGTAAATGGACTGTACTTACTGTATGTAACACTTTTCTATCTTATTGAGATACTCAAGGCGCTTTACACTACAATCTGTGCCTTCATTTACCCATTCATAAAGCACTTAACTAGATCTATACAAAGAATACTCAGTGCTTTATCACATTCATGCACTGATGGGACACACATCGGAGGCAATGAGGGGTTCAGTGTTTTGTCCAGGGACACTTCGGCATGTGACTGCTGGTGGAATCCAACCCCCAACTCTTGCATTGGTGGATGACTGCTCTAACCACTCAGCCACAGCCGCCCTGATGCAACAAATTGCCTTTCAAAATAATTTGAAGAGTTGTTGCAAGTGTCTCAAACAATTTTTATTTTGCTTTCCGTACATTTTAGAGTGGTAGAGCTTTATTTTGACACCTGCCCAAGAACTATGACAGAATACTGAAAGTTATGCACCATAACTCATGTTCCCTGAAGGAAGGGAACGAGGTGCAACATACTTGTTATGGGAATTGCGCCCCCGCGCGATTACCTGAAGGAGTATACTCACGCCTTTACGGCTAGGGCGTCACTGCCGCGCCAGAGGCCCCGCCCTCTGGGTACTTAAGCGGCCTGCGCCCCTCCATCTTTCTCCAAAATTGCACTTCACCGAGCTTTCAGCATTGAAAGGGCCAGATATGTTGCACCTCGTTCCCTTCCTTCAGGGAACATGAGTTATGGTGCATAACTTTCAGTTCCCTTTCAGTTGGTCTCTCGGTGCAACATACTTGCTATGGGAACGTAATCCATTCACACCCTTGAAATGCTCAGCAAAGTACAAGTGAGAACATCCATCCTAAAGGACAGGCATCCCTCAGCTACCGTCTGCAGGGAATGCAGAAGGCACATGCTAAGAGGAAAAAATGCCAAATGCAAGAAACACCAACATGATGTTTCCACTAGGCATATACAGTATATGTATACACCAACTAGAGACAGCGTGAGCGTGCTCCATCAGTGTGAATACTTATCATCCCCCTTTTCCCAATGGAACATCCTGAGAAAACAGGATGAAAAAATGGACCCACCATGTCACAAGAAATTGGGTGACCGGCGTAGAGGTAGAAACCCAAGCCAAGCACAGGGTAACCTCTCAAGTCCTTGTTAACTTTGTTCTTTGTTTTGGGACGAAGCAACCAAAGCCTTAGGCTCTCAGCCAGATCCCTTCAGAGGCCAGGCTGAAAGTTGCCACAACTCTGGACATGGGTGTAGAAGCTGCCCATACGCCTGAGTCAGTAGGTCCTTGTGAGAAGGCAATTGCCATGGTATCCCAGATAGCATTGAAATCAGCTCCGGGAACCACATTTTCTGTGGCCACCTGGGGGCTATGAGAATCAAGGAGAGAGCTCCCTGACGTATCCATTCCAATGTCGCCCCGATCAGAGGGACAGGTGGAAGGCATAGTAGAGCACCCCTGCAGGCCAGTCATGTGCCAGAGTATCCATATCCAATGGAGTACTTGCTTCCCTCAAGGAAAAGTAGAGGTCACAGTGTGAGCTAGCTCTGGAGGCAAACACGTCCACAGAGGCTTTCCCAAATCGTGACTAGACCTGCTCAACACTTTGTGGATTCAGGCTCCATTCCGACACCAAAAGGGGTCCTCTTGACAGGGCGTCCGTCCCATAATTTAGTTCACCGGGGACATGAGTTGCCCTAAGTGACAAGATTCTTGGAGTACACCATGTGAGCATCCTCTGTGCTAATCCTAGGAGTGCCCGAGACCTTGTCCCTCCCTCTCTGTTGATGAAGGACACTGTGGTCCTGTTATCTGATTTCACCAGGATGTGTTGTCCAGCAATCAGACCTTTATTGAAGAAATATTTTAGGGACAGGAATACGGCCAACAACTCCAGGAAGTTGATATGCAATCTTACTTCCTGTTCATTCCAAAGGCCGCAGGCGTTCTGATTTCTACAGATCGCCCCCATCCAGTTTTTGAGGTGTCCGTCGTGATGACCACACGAGATGACACCCTTCCCAATGAGACCCCTTCCGTGAAAACGGACAAGTCTCTCCAGGATTCCAGGGCCTCCAGGCACTCTGGGTCTATCCTAACCTTCTCTGCCTGATTAGGCAAGTCGGGTTGTATTCGTTGGTTTAGCCATACTTGTATGGGCCGCATTTTCAGTAATGCGTGTGGCACACAGGGAATGGTTGCCGCCAAGAGGCCTAAGAGGCGTTGGTAGGTTTTCACAGGGACCCGTTGGTCCAGTTTGAATTTTTCCAGGCAACGGCGAATGGAGGAAACTCGTTCCTTCAAGAGCCATGCTCTGTACTGAACGATGTCGATCTGTGCTCCCAAAAATATGGTAACCTGCGATGGAGTCAAATCGCTTTTTTGTAGGTTTATGACAAAACCAAGAGACTCCAGGTGAAGAATCACCCTATAGGAGTGTGACTGAGCCTACTTTTTACTTTCAGCTAGAATCAGCAGGTCATCCAGGTAATTCATGACCCTGAGTCCTTGATTCCTAAGAGGGGTCAGGGCTACATCCAGACATTTGGTAAATGTGCGCGGAGCAGTCTTTTAACCAAAGGGTAAAGCTTTGAATTCATAAGCGTTACCCTCGAAGGCAAAACGGAGGAACTTCCTGTGTTTCCTCCATACACCTATATGGAAATAGGCATCTTTTAAATCCATTGTACACACATAGTCTCCAGGTCTCACAGACTGGAGGACTTGCCGTAGTGTAAGCATCTTGAACTTAAATGTTTTAATCCTCTTGTTGAGAGTCCTGAGATCCAGAATTGGTCTCAGGGAATGATCCTTTTTGGGCACCAGCAAGTATTTGCTGTAGTGGCCAGAGCGTAGCTTGCATCCTGAGACCAGGCTAATCACTCCCTTTTGCAGGATTGTTGAGACTTCCTCCCGTAGTACGTGTGCACATTTAGGGTTAATTTTAGATTGCAGCACCCCTGTGAAGCGGGGCGGTCTCTTTGAGAACTGCAACTTGAGCCCATGACATATCGTTGTCATGACCCACTCATTTGGTAAACACGCCTTCCAGGCTTGCGCATGCACGTTGAGCCTGGAGGGCATGTTGAATTGTTGCTCGTCGTGTTTTAGCGCCAGAGGGGTGACCTTTGATCCCTCTTGCACTCCTCTGAGCAGGCTGGTCGGCCTGACAGAAGATATCGCGAGCGTTACCGTCCTTGGCAGAACTTGTGTATCTTGCTGTAGTTCATAGTTTGACCATATGGTTTGTTTAAAAAAATGGGACTCGAGTCAAGAACTAGGGTAGTCTGTGCTTTGGTGCTTTTATTTTTGTACATGTCTGAAACAGTGTTTGTTTTGTTTACACATGCAAAGTTCGAGTCATGTTTGGTACACGCACACATGCCAGTCACTCCTCGTAGTCTTTTACAATGGGAGACTGGACTCAAGAGGTCAGGTTCCCGTACCACGTGGGCGGGCAAACCTGTAAAAAATTGTCAGATCGTCCTGTTACATCAGGTTCGAGTCTGATTTCCACATTGGGTCATTGAAGAGGTCCTTGGCCGGTACTGGAAGGCTTCGCCGGCACCAGCGGGTCTCTTCTGTGGTGGGTCACGCGTGTCTTCCTTTGGGGGTGCAAAGCTTTTCCTTGGCAACCCCTTGCGGAGGGCTTCTGCCTGTGTGCGTCTTTGTTCCAGCCTGGCCTGGACGCATTCCAATGCTCCCCTGAAGAGTCCCGTCGGCTCGATGGGGTGCTGGAGGAAAGTGGACCTCTGGTTTTCTGGGAGGTCCGACAGAGTTAGCCAAAGATGGCACTGGGCGACAACTATTTCCGCCATTGCCTTGCCTTGGGATATGGCTATTGTCCCCACCAAGCGGAGCACGAGGTCCGAAGCATGGCGGGCCTCCTCCATGGCTTCCGTCGCGTCCTACTCGTCTTTTGTTACCTGGATATGTTGGAGTTTTTCCACCAGGTATGCTTGCACCATGGTCGATGCCTTCATTGCGCGAGCTACGAGGCCTTGAGCACTTCTCGAGTTGTTTCTCCGAAGCGTGACAGGCCCTGCTGGGTAGCGTAGGTTTTGTCCCCGTGACTATGGGGGCCAAGTGACCGGCCAGAGTCTCCTTTATCGGGGTGCGTTGGCAAGGCCTGCTGTCTCCATTTCCGCGTTGTCAAGGAGTCGGGATAATGGTAGCATGATGGAAGCTCCGGGTTCCGTTCAGGAACGTTTGAGCTCCATGAGGAAGTCCGGGAAAATTGGTATTTTCTGCGACATTGTCGATTGTTTCGCGTAGAAGTAGCTCCACGCTAGCCTCGTAGCCTTTTTGCGAGGCGTGGAGTCTGGCCACGTGACCTGCAGGGCATTTGCCACCCAGTGGCACAGGTCGAACAGGGCAGGTACCGACAGGTCCGGTAAGATTTGCGCCAGGTTCTGGGAGGAATCAACAGTTTCCCCTTTGTGACCGTATTCTGCGTCTTGGTCGGACACTTCAGGCGTCGAGTCCTCGGCGGCAACCAAGGAGTCTGACATGTTGTCCTCTCCGACTCGGACGTTGCATTCCAGGTCCACGTTGTCAGGCTCTGGTTCAGGAGGGAGCACTTTAGTGCGACGTGCAACCTTCAGCACCGCATTCCTAGCCATGGATTTGGCCAACGCGTCAGCCCGTCGTTTCCTTACTACTGCCGACATTCGACGGCAGTGAGAGTAGGAGTCGGGGAATTCCAGCGCTTTCCTCGTGTGCAGAATCCCTAGGGAGACAGGACAGGTCTCGTGGGTGTCCGTCGCCGAGAGGGAGTAGCCGCATCCCTTGGGGCATGGACGCGAGCGAGGACTCGTCGTCTTGGTTTTCCTCCTCCTTGTCCTCCGTTTTCCCTTCTCGGGAGCATTGTCCGGCGAGAAGCGTCAAAGTTGTTCCTAGTTTTCTTTTGTTTGAAGCCGTCTTTTCCATCGTCTTGCTTTCGCTGGTTAGCCTGCTAATGGCTAGCAAGAGGTTGTGACGCAGTTACCGCCGTCGAGCGAAGAGGTACGGAAAGAAGAAAACTTCGAAGGTGAGTAGAAAAACGTTGGATCAGCTTTTGCCAGCCCAGCAATACGTAGGAAAATTTCTCTGTACACTCAGTGTAGAGAGCAAGCTCACCTTAGTCGAACGATGCGACAACAGAGAAGTCCCATGAAGTTCAGGTGTTAAGCGAGGAAAATTTCTCTGTAAGCTCAGTGTAGGGAGCAAGCTCACCTTAGTCGAACAATGCGACAACAGAGAAGTCCCATGAAGTTCAGGTGTTAAGCGAGGTGAAGGGCAAAAAGAGAAAGATGGAGGGGCGCAGGCCGCTTAAGTACCCAGAGGGCAGGGCCTCTGGCGCGGCGGTGACGCCCCTAGCCGTAAAGGCGTGAGTATATTCCTTCAGGTAATCGCGCGGGGTGCAATTCCCATAGCAAGAATGTTGCACCGAGAGACCAACTGAAAGGGAACACACAGAGCTACAGGGAACAGTGTGCAAGGCCTATCAAAATAATGATAAATAGTCCTAATAAAAAATTGTTCCAATCTGCTTATTGTCATTTTTAAAGTGTACTCAAGTAGAATAATTCCTAAAGGAGGAAGCTGCAGCCAAAGTTCCAAAGCAGGCCGAGGTGGGTGCAATATGGCCAACAAAATAATGTGAATATCCTGAAAGACAGGCCTGAAGAACGTACGCACAAAAATAGATATTGTTTTTAAAGCTAGCCCCCAAAATACGGCCACACAGCTTGTTGGTTGCTTTGTTGCAAATAATAAAAATTGTGAAATTGCAATGGAAAACATTAGTTTTATGCACCTTCCTTGCCATTTTTAGATCCCAACTATTCTCAAACACTTAGAGCTCAGTGAGATACTTCCTTTACATTAAATAGCAATGTTTTGGTCATTTCAATTTCAGTGTTCCTGAGAAACTATGCTTGTTCTCAGAATGCAATGTGAGAAAAACATGGGTAACAATTTATTTGAAGGGATGTACATAAGACTTAAGCCCCCAGTAGAGCTGCGCGTACTGGCTATACACCTCTGTACGACGTACGTACGCAGAGGAAAAAGCGTAGCCCCGTGTAGCCCCTCAGGGCACGAACACGCAAAGCTCTTTTTTTACGACCGCGCACGCTTGCGCGGTGTCTGACCATAAACTTCCCCGGCGCCGGACTGTTTTGTATGTTACACAAATGAATTAAATTCCCCTTCTTCATCGCTGATCAGGACTTTTGTTTTGTTTTTTTGCCAAAAGTCAAGTAATCGCTTCTTCCTCCGTTCACTCCATGACTGAAATGAATGAATTCAGGTCCTACCTGGCTGCGGGAGGTTTTAAATATTTCCTGGTGGGCTGTGGGCTGCAGGAAAAGCGCTCCCTGTTTTTTTCCCCACTTTTTATTAGTTTTTATTAACATATAAAGTTAGAAAGACCGCAACGGCTGCAGCCGAGCGACCACAGCTGAAGCCAGCTGGTTGTCCTGCTCGAGCTGTCAATCATTTCAGTAGTCGTGTCAGCAAGTGACCAATCAGCGACCTCAGTTTGTCCCCTCTGCGTGCAGCTGCTCACATTACAACAAGGATTTGGAGCAAAAATGCGAGCATTTAACGTGAGAAAGAAAGCAGAGTTCTGCCAGTGAACGCGTGCGCACAGAATGCGCATGTAAAGTGGCGTAAAGGGAGGACGCTCAGCTTTACAGGAGCCTTTACATAACACTTGTCATGAACATGAACGAGTCTTTATGTGTTTTTGGTGTTACACTCATGAGAATCAGATTGCAAGACTGTCTGAACCGTGGGAAAATGTATCATTATTGTTCAGATATATCTTTTTACTGTCAGTTTTTACATCATTCATTAAAGCAATGGTCCCCAACCACCGGCCCGCAGACCGGTACCGGGCCGTGGATCAATTTGTACTGGGCCGCACAGGAGAGAAAAAAAAAAAAATGTTTACAGCTAACCCCCTACTTACGTACGAGTTTGGGACATAAGAACTGTTCGCAGCTCGATTCTGCCGTAGCTAGGGGGTGAAAATAGCGTCCCGTTCGTAGGTCCTTATTCCGTTCGTAGCTCGCGGAAATACCGCTAACGGAGCGCCGCGCACACATTTAAGCATGTACAGTAGTGTACTGTAATGTTAAACATTGCTATTCACATTTACAGAATAAATAAAAATATAATTTCTTACTTTGAGATGGTCAAAGCCGACATCTTAGGTTGCCATGCGTTGTTGTTGTCGGGCCGAGCAGCGCGGCGGCCGGCGAGCGAACCACGGCAGCTGCTCGAGGCCTGTGTTAGCTTCTGCTAGCCAGGCCATGAGCTGGTGTTGGAGCGGCGGTGCGGCGCGATCGGCGATCAATCTGCAGCTGCTGCTCCAGCCTGAGACGTCCACAGAGCTCACAGAGCGATTCCAGATACAGGTACTGTAGTAATTTATCCATATGAGGCAATCCTGGAACACACACAGTCCTCACATGGGGCTGCCGGGAGGACCGCGGGAGTCCTAAAATGGCTGCCAGGCATTTCCTGTCGGACCGGAAGTTGCGCAATCATTAAAAAAAAGATAATTTCTTTAATTTTTATTAAAAAATATTATTTATAAAGCCTTTAAAACAACCACAGCTGCAACAAAGGGCTGTACACATGAAATTAATAACATTTTAACGCACAAAACAAAAAAACAAAAAAATATATATATTTTTTTATATTTTATATTAAATTATTAAAATATGATACGTTCTTAGGTCCGAGCGGCCGTAGGTCGATGGAGTCGTAGGTAGGGGGTCACCTCTTTATTTAGAAAATTCTCTCCACCATGTGTGTCAATGACTCACTCTTGACACAGGTCAACATACACAAGTGGTAAGTTTCCATTTCTGTTAGACGCATGTGCAGATTGTTCCCTTTCAGTCAGGTCTCTCGGTGCAACATACTTGCTATAGGAATTGCGCCCCCGTGCGATTACCTGAAGGAATATACTCACGCCTTTACGGCAGGAGCGTCAACGCCGCGCCAGAGGCCCCGCCCTCTGGGTACTTAAGCGGCTTACGCCCATCCATCTTTCTCTTTTTTGCCCTTCACCTCGCTAAACCTGAACTACCTCTTCACAGGACTTCTCTGTTGCTTCATCGCTCAACTTGAAGTGAGCTTGCTCCTTGCACAGAGCGCACAAAGAATTATTCCTGCGTATTACTGGACTAGCGAAAGCTAGTCAGGTACATTTTCTCTTAACCCCGAAGTAGCGAGCTAGCCAGCGAAAGTGACGCGACGGAGGAGACATTTCAAGGAAAAAGAAAAAGGATTCTGTAAGGACTCGCTCGCCTTATCTCGGACATGCCTCCGAAAAAAAAAAAGCGAAAGACAAGACTTCCAAGAAAAACCAGCGGGGCGGCGAGCCCAACTTCGCGCGCCTGTCCTAGCGGATGCGGTTTCTCCCTCGTGGCGATGGACACCCATGAGGGTGCTTGGGAATGCAGACGTCAAACTGGAGGACCAGGGAGAAGATCTCTCCCAAAACCCGGTACCTGTGTTCCCAGAAACTGACTTTCCATCCCTGCCCTGTTTGACCTGTGCCACAGAGCAACGGACGCGTTGCACATCCCATGGCCCGAGCCTCCGCCTCGCCAACAGGTCACGAGGCTGGCAGGAAACTACTTTTACTTGAAGCAGCAGGCCGCCATGAGGCAAAGGATGCCCGTGTTCCCGGACTTCCTCATAGAACTAACTTGCACCTGGGCTCAGCCAAGAGCCCCCATGCTCCTTCCTAGGGGTGGGCGATATGGCTCAAAAATTATATTGTGATATTTCAGAGCATTATCACGATAACGATAAATTTCGTGATATAACAAAAAAACAAAAAAGTATTTATTTGACAAATTTAACTTAACATGTTGCTTTGCAGTATTATATAAAAAAAAATTAAAACAACAAGGGGTAATTTTACTGAAATTACTTTTTTTAGTAAAGTATTCAGTCTCCCAAGTATAAAAATGAAAAAATAAAAATGATCTGTTATTTAGATTGTGTTAAGACCCGGCTCAGCCAGGAGAAGCGGAAGTAACATTAAAAACCCAGATGGAACAAGGTTGAGTAAAAGTAACAATTTAATTGGTCAGTTTAAAATAAAATTTAACATTAGCAAAAGGAGGGGTACTTTCACACAAGTTTCATTCAAAAACAAAAGTTGGTCCTAACTTAAAGAGGAGCCACTTGCTCCCACACACAAAAGTCAAGGTAGGGCTGAAAGGCGTGCAGCGCCTGAAGCTCGTTAGTGTTTCAGCTTCCTCTGTTCCTGCAGGAACGTGTCATTTCTCTGATTCATTTTTTTAACTGAACTGCCGTGGACCGACTGTGGAACCAGCTGAGCTGCGCATGTTTGAGATAACAACGATGGACACAGGCTGCAACCGGTAGCACGCGCAGCAGCTGCAGAGCGGGTTGGAGTGGGGGGAGCGGGGGAGGGGGAGACATTTGAGCCCGCAGGCACAGAGAGGGAGAAGGGAGGAGAAGGGACAAGCTGCCTGAATTTTACTCCCCACCAAACTCCGATCTGGAATAATAGATATGTACTACACAGAAATAGATCTCTGTATTTGGATCGCTGGATGGAAAAAGGCATTTGGTCCATAAAACATCTTCTAAAGGACAATGGAAGCTGGTTGTCTTATGAAGATTTTTGCACACTATATAATTTGAACTGCTCATTCTCTCAGTTTAACACTGTTATAAACTCGATCCCTACTGCAGTCAAATGTTTGGTCCAAAATATAAGCACTGAAACAGCTAACCTCCTCTTACCTACACCTCAAATAAATGGAGTTAACCTTTTGGATAAAAGTAACTCTAACAAAAGGTTACGTCGACATCTAAACGACATTATATTTCCTGTACGTCCAAACAGAAACTCCATCCTGAGTTTGTTTTCTGACTCTGAAGTCAATAAGTGGAGAACTGCTTACCTTAAATACCCCTTAAGTCCTAAAGCTAAAGAAATACATTTTAAAATTCTCAATAACATTTTTCCATCCAGAGAACTATTAAGACAGAGATTTAATTTCGACGCTAACAACTGTACTTTTTGTGACAATGATATTGAAACAACAGACCATCTCTTCTTCTACTGTGTACACACTAAAACATTTTGGGAAAACTTTCAGGCCTGGTTCTCAACTAAACATCTCCTTCCCCATCCTCTAAAAAGAGAGGATGTAATATTTGGAACCACCCTCAGAGACAGAAGAGCTGACCTCATAATGAACAACCTGTTGATCCTCGCAAAATACTTCATCCATTCTTGTAAATGGGGAAACAGAAAACCTGACTTTTCAACCTTTCAACGCCAGCTGATGGACAACCACCTAAAAACATTAAAACTGATGAAAAGCAAGATGAGTTTACAGCTTCTCAATGCTTATGAAGAACTGAACTTTATTTAATAATTAGAGCCCCTTGTGTGTATGTTTTTATTTATTTTTATTTATTTATTGTCTTTTCTTTCTTAAACATGTCACGTTATTTTCTCTCAATTTTTCTTATGTGTGCCTCATACTTGCAAAACACTTTATTTCTGTTGTATATGCCACATGTTTTGTTTGTAAATTTTGCTCAAACTTTAATAAAAATAAAAAAAATAATAATAATAATTTAAAAAAAAATGTGTCCGAAAAAAGCCTCCTTTGGTCGGACTGACTCTGTCGCTGTCCGCTCCCTGCTGTGGATGTAGCCGTTTTTGTTTGCAAGATACCACTCATAAACCACACCGCGGATTTTTAAATCCAGCTGATTTCACATTTGGTTCAGCTCAGGAGCCCATCTGCTATAGTGAGGTAAGAAATATATTTTTTAAGCGTTTATTTAGCTAAATTTAAAAGAAGAAAGTGTCCGGTTTGACCCGCCTGGCGCCTGCATAAAAGTCAGCGAACTTTTTTTTAAAAATCCAGCTGATTTGAACATTTCGTTAAACTCAGGAGTACAGTACGTCTACTATTAAGTCAGCTAAGAAATATATTTTTTAAGCGTTTATTTAGCTAAATTTAAAGAAAGAAAGCGTCCGGTTTGACCCGCCTGGCGCCTGCCTAAAATTCAGCGAACTTTTTTTTTTAAATCCAGCTGATTTGAACATTTCGTTAAGCTCAGAAGCACGTCTGCTATGAAGTCAGCTAAGAAATATATTTTTTCTCGCAAAGAAATAATTGTTTTACCGTGTTTCCTTGTGAAGATCTTCGTACTCGCTTGCTTCTGTCGCCGCCATCTTGATTAGGGCAAATGAGGCGCTGACGCGTCGCGTGGTGATGACGCGTATTAAACACCGGGGCGTATTGTGTACGTTTTTTTCTGGTTTATTATTAATAATTGGACAAAGCGCATTAAACACCGGAGCGTATTTTCCTCCGGCGAATACGGTAAATTGTTTTCGACTTACGAACGGTGCTTAGGAACGGAACTCGTTCATAAGTCGGGG